>CATNWA010000170.1:602500-624665 GCA_951230385.1 Staurois parvus
TTTGGGCTTATTTTACAAAGAAGGGCAAAGTACCATGACAATTTACAAATTGTGCCCATCCATGGCAACCATTCTGGCAGTTGTGAATGACTGATAAGCTGGCACAGATTTATAAACCTTTAAAATATTTTGAAGGCATTTTATAGATATTTATGATGAGACCCAACACTATAAATCCACAATGCTTCAAATTGCGTAAAAATAAACTTTTTTTTTAACATCATTATGCAACCGTTTAGTGTGGATATTTTGAACCATCGTACCTGTTTGTGTTGTGAAGTGAGGTTGTAAAGTACAACTGAAAATATCTATTGAGAGGAATGATGCAACAATGCCCATATTGTAAACTTAGTTGACAATGGGCTCAGACCTGCACAGGGAAAGGACAGCGTAAGGGCCTGTGATGAAAGACTTTGGGCTTGCACCAATGGGAAAATGTAATATGCCTTCAAGTACAATCCACTTCCATCTGAGATCATTCACTTTTAAATAAAAGGTGCAGTTCACCTTGGATTGTCCTCTTTATAACTTGCATCATCCTGTTCAAACTGATTTTTCATTCTTATTGACTTGTATGTACTGTGAGAACCTACTGTAGCTATTTTATTACGTGTTGAGTTGTATACTGACAAATGTACAGACACATAGCTAAGAGTTAACCATTGACCTCCGGAAGATTTACCTCCCTTCTTGAACAGGCCATTTTTTGACACACACACACACACACACACACACACACACACCTTTCTCCTTATTTTTGTAGTATAAATGAAAAACAAATATTTTTTTTCTTTGTGCTATAAAATATATCCAATAAAAAAATCCCAATAAGCGTATATTGATTGGTTGCATAAAAATTATAGTACCTACAAACTATGCTATATATACACACTGGAATTTAAAAAAAAAAATTTTTATACTGGTACTGGTGGCAATCAGCGACATTTTTTGGGAACCAGTGACACTGATCAGTGTTAAAAATATACATTGTTACTGTGCTAATGACACTGGCTGTAAGGTGCTTTCACTAAGGGATGTGCCAGTTTTTATTCCCTGCTTTGCAGGGAAACAAGAACTGGCACATCCCCGCTGACAGGACAGAGCTCTATATTGCTTACATCGATAGGGCTCTGTCCTGTCTTCCTCCTCAGGAATCAGCAGGTGCACAATATTTGGCCAGCACTCGCTGTGCTGTGACTAATCACACAACAGCTGACATGCTCCACTTCCACAGAAGTACTGGATCACATAGTGGATACATTATCTGGTACAGGAGAGCTGCTCTGCTGCTGTATTCCTACGCAAGCAGTTAAACAAGAAAAAATACAAATATTAATAAACACATGCAGGTGTTATATATTAGTTCACACGAGTATACTGTGAAAAGTATATCTAATGCTAGGTCCATTGTAAGGCAGGCCATACATTAGTCAGTTTCCCTGATACACACCTTTAAGTGGGAATCCTCCCACTGCGCTAATGTAGTCAGAGGGAAGATTACCAGCCACCAGAATACACTGATCAGCACGGTAGGCTACATTCTGTAGTAATGATTGAGTGCCGAAAATCCAACAGGGCGTTTGTACTGAAGACTATCAGATCTACTTCTGTACAACTACAATGCCCATGCATGGTTCGAAATTCAGCCAGTTCCTGCTGAACCAGATGAATTTTGATCCATATATGGCCGGCTTAAGGGAGTCAAAAACAAAAAATCAGATATACCTTACACAAAGTCTGTTTACACCTCAACACTAAATACTTCTATTTAATTTTAGGACATCACTCAGCTTATATTCTTTAAAATCCTTCTTAAGTAAAACAGGACCACCAACTGCAAAGAATAGAACTGAATAGTTTGGTTTCTTATAGGAAATGGTCAATTACCTACTGCCCAGCTTACTGCAGAAATCTACAGCCCTGTATATATCCACTTCATCTCTTGTACCTTTATACTCCTTACTTAACAAATTAAACATTTTTTTTTGAGGGGGGGGACTAAGCTTTCATCTGGCAATATGGTCTTGCAAAATGATTCTTTATTTCTATGTAAATCTATAGACAAATGATATTTTAAGTGTTTTTTTTTCTATTTTGACCAGAGTTAATTACAAGAAAAGTAGTAGTTTTACAATAAATTTAAACTCATTTCTGCTGATATAAACACATACAGTATATGCGATATTGCAGGATCACTGATGGCTAGTAAACCCAGCTCCTGTACTTTCTGCTTTTAAATGAAGAAAAAAGATGCCAGGTTTCTTTAACCCCTTAGTGACAGAGGGTAAGACAAATGTTAATGCCTGAACACAATGTTACTTTGACATGTGTTAGTAAAACTGTACATAAGATCACAATTACTTTGTATCTACCTTGTTTTTAATGCCAATGGAGAACTAGTCCAAGAAAAAAAAAAATTTGCTGTATATTTCTTTCGATTACCATAGTATGCCACCAAAGAACCACCCAAAATAAATTCTCCTGCTCCCGACGATACCACGTATGTGTGTTATTTGTAGTTTGTACCTGTATGAAGACCCAGAAACAAAATGTTGCACATTTTTTTTATCCTACCTAAAAACACACTAACAATTTAAAAAACAAAAAAAAAAGCTTTACACACGTTTGTTTATATCCTTCTCACCATTCAGAAGAGAAAGTATACACATGGGTGGACTGCACAGTGACTGATCACTGTAATATCCAGAGGCTATCACAGTGATCCAGGATCAGTAGCCTTGAGTCCCGATTGTTTGTATGAGACTCAGGGCTCCTGGTGAGAGCCTGGTCTCTGTGCTTGAAGTGCACTGTGTGGCATGCTTCCAGCACAAAGACAGGTGCTCTCACAGATAAACTTCACTTCAGTGCCCACTTCAGTGAGGCCGCAAATCTGCATACGGTTGGTGGGAAGGGGTTACATTTTAAATACATAAAAAAAAAAACTTTTTTTGTTGCTCTTCTTGTTACAGAGATTCAGTCAGGCAAGCCTGGCCCTGCCCAATGCCTTTCTTCCTGAGGGGGAAAAAAAAAAAAAAAAAAAAAAAAAAAAAGCAGTTAGACTTACTGGTAACTCTATTTCCAGGAGTCTTTCAGGACAGCCCATGAGAAGTGCAGCTCCTCCCACAGGACAGGAAACACAGAATAAAAGGAGTTCCTCCAAGCTCCAGCCTCAGTAAACCACAAGTACCGAAGGACGGACCTGAAAAGCATAAAAACACAACATAATGCATCGGGTGGGAGTCCGGCTGTCCTGGGAGACTCTTGGAAATAGAGTTACCGGTAACTCTAACTCTGGTTTTCTCAAGTCATCTTCCAGGACAGCCCATGAGACAATAAGCAAGAACTTTCCAAACTAGGGTGGGACTGCTGCCTGGAGGACCTTAAGCCTAAATGCTAGCTCTTGACTGTTCAAAAGATTCACCGGGTAGTGCTTGATAAAAATCTTGACCAGGTAGCCACCTTAAAAATTTGATCTGGGGAAGCACCAGCTCTCTCTGCCCAGGACAAGGCCCCGGTAGAATGTGCATTAATTAAAGACACTGATAGTCCATTGGTCTGGTAGCAACAAGAAATGGATTGCTTGATCCATCTGGCAATAGTTGGCTTAGAAGCCAGAAAGCCTCTACGTTTGCCGGAAAAGAGGACAAATAGAGCATCAGACCGTCTGAATTGTTTGGATACTACTAAATAATGCAAGAGACATTTCCTTACATCCAGCTGACTGAACTGGTCTTCCCTTTCATTTGAGGCAGAGTCACAAAAGGAGGGTAGCACAAGGTCTGTTTTTATAATTATCCTTTCATCAAAAACTGACAAGAATGGTTCTCTGATAGAGCTTGCTCACTAATTCTACAAGCCATAGTGTCAGCCACCAAAAAAAACGGTCTTCCACCTAACAAGATGGGCAGGACTTCAAAGGCACAGGTCTCATTCTAGCCACCGACTTAGGGAAACTAGAAACTGTAGGATCTTCCGGGAAGGAAACATTCAGAAATAATCCCAAGGCCACTGCCTGCACCTTTATGGTACTGAGAGATAGACCCTTGTCTACACCTTCCTGAAAAAAAAATCTAAGATGTCTGAATGGAAGTTTCCGAATGCTCCTTCTCCATCATCCAAGAATTACATTTCTTCCATATCTTAAAATAGAAGGCTTGAGTAACCGGCTTATGATAGTTGCCCAATGTTTGCAAGACCTTATCCGAAAAACCTGCTCCACAAGTACCACGCTGATAGGTTTAACATGTCCAAGTCTGGATACAGAACAGGCCCCTGTGACAAAAGAATCTTTTTTTGGGGGATGAAAACTGCTAGGGATTTCAGGAGGGTGAACCAAGGGCGTTTTGGCCAACATAGAATTAATCAGAATGAGATCCAACTTCCTTAGCTGAAATTTTTGTAATACCGCTGGGACCAAATTGGGGGGGGGGGGGGGGGTAAAGCATAATCTAGACTGCAGGGCCACAAATTTGCCAGTGCATCTATGGCCACTGCTGAATCCCCTGGATTAATGGAGATAAATCTTGGAACCTTCATGTTCACTTGAGAGGCAAACAGGTCTATCTCCGATTGGCCCCACATATCCCTGAGCCAAGAGAAAACCTCTTCGGCAAGAGACCATTCTTCCTTGTGCACTGCCTGACAGCTGAGAAAATCTGCCAATATATTCCGAGAACCCTTCAGGTGTTGTTGATATAAGCCACCATCGTGCTGTTGTCTGAGAGGATTTGCAAATGACGACCCTTCAATTGCTCCTGAAATTTTATCATTGCCTTTTCCACAGCCAAGAGCTCCTTTTGGTTTGAGGAATACCTGGCCTCGTCCCTTGAACAGTGGCCCTGGATCAACCTCTCTTGTATGTGTGCCCCTCCCAACCCCAAGAGGAGCCATCTCTCATTATCCTTCTGGAAACCAGCCAGATCCACTCTAGGCCCCTGGAGAGATGCGCCTCACTTCTCCACCACCATAGAGATTGCTTGTTGCTTCCCAGAAGGAGAACTCTGTGGTATAGGGTGTCCCTTGTCCCATCCCAGGCTCTGAGCAGAAAGTGCTGTAAAGGCCTTTGGTGAAAACGGGCCCAAGGAACCTCTGGAAAACATGCAGTCATGAGACCTAATACTGCAGAAATCTCCCTCAGGGAAACTGGAAGATTTGATTGCAACTGCGCTACTCAGTACCTCACTTTGTCTAGCTTGTCTGCTGAGAGAAACACTTTCTGAACTGTCAAATCTATGATGTACCCCAAGAATCTTATCAACTGACATGGCTCCAGATTTGATTTTTCCCAATTGATCCACCTTTAAGCGCTAGGATGGGTGTTCTGGGTAAACTCTAGATCCTTGCACAACTGCTGTTCAGAGGGAGCAGCTAACAGGAGAGCGTCTAAATAAGGTACTATCAGAATGCCCTTTAATCCCAATGGAGCCAGAGCTTCTCCCAGGACTTTGGAAAATACTTAGGGCTTTAGCCAGCCCAAAAGGGAGTGCTCTGCACTGCAAGTGCAGAACCTTCTCCCCCAACCGGATGACCATTCTCAAGTACTTTTGATAAGAGGGATGAATGGGTACATGAAGGTATGTATCCCTCATATCTAGGGTCACCTTAAAACATCTGACGCAGGATGTACCTGAGAGAGAATATTGAAAATGCTTGTACTTTGATTTGTTGAAAGGTCACAAATTCAGGATCAGACAGAATTTGCTTGAGGGTTTTTTCACTATAAAAAACGTGAGCATAGAAACCCTGACCCCTCTCATTCATAGGAACTGGGACTAAAACCCTCTGATCGACCATCTCTATTTGCAAGCACAATGTGCTTGCTTTTTCCCAATCCCGAGGAAGATTTGTGATCAAGAACCTTTGGGGGGCAAAGGTATTGAACTCCAGCCTGTATCCTTTACTTTAAGAAGGATAAAAACAGACTGGAGGTGACGGACTCCCAAGCTGGAAGGAAGGCCTCCAATCTTCCTCCTACTGGGAGAAAGGAGTCAGTGGGTCTTGGAGGAGAGTTGGAGGATTAAACAAGATTCCTCCTTTACCGTTACCTTTGTTGACTGGCCGTATCCTTGGCCTGGCCTCTTTACCTTGATTGGCTGTCTTTGGTCACAAAAAAAAAAGTGTACGGGTCTTGGCTGTGGAAGGGCTGATTTCTGAGGAAGGAGGAGGTGGGGTAGGATTTTTAAAATCCTCCAACAAAGTCTTCAAAGAACTGACCGTGGTTACCAACGCGTTCTTTACTGATGACAGCAATTTGACACAAGCTGAGATAGAGTCCTCCTTTACAAGACTATTCGTACAGGACCGGGCTTGTTCCAAGTACAGTGGGGATCAAAAGTTTGGGCACCCCAGCTAAAAATTTGTATTAATGTGCATAAAGAAGCCAAGGAAAGATGGAAAAATCTCCAAAAGGCATCAAATTACAGATTAGACATTCTTATAATATGTCAACAAAAGTTAGATTTTATTTCCATCATTTACACTTTCAAAATGTTCCCCAGATAACCAGGTTATGTCAATCTCAAAAGGTTTTAAATGCCCAGACTCATTTGACCTTGCCCCAACAATCAGCACCATGGGTTCTTCTAAGCAGTTGTCTAGAAAACTGAAACTGAAAATAGTGGACGCTCACAAAGCTGGAGAAGGCTATAAGAAGATAGCAAAGCGTTTTCAGATGTCAATATCCTCTGTTCGGAATGTAATTAAGAAATGGCAGTCATCAGGAACAGTGGAAGTTAAAGCAAGATCTGGAAGACCAAGAAAAATATCAGACAGAACAGCTCGCAGGATTCTGAGAAAAACAATTCAAAACCCACGTTTGACTGCACGATCCCTCCAGAAAGATCTGGCAGACACTGGAGTTGTGGTACACTATTCCACTATAAAGAGATACTTGCACAAATATGGTCTTCATGGAAGAGTCATCAGAAGAAAACCTCTTTTACGTCCTCACCACAAAAATCATCGTTTGAACTTTGCAAATGAACATATAGACAAGTCTGATGCATTTTGGAAACAAGTTCTGTGGACCAATGAGGTTAAAATTGAACTTTTTGGCCGGAATGAGCAAAGGTACGTTTGGAGAAGGGGCACAGAATTTAATGAAAAGTACCTCTGTCCAACTGTTAAGCATAGGGTTGGACCAATCATGCTTTGGGGTTGTGTTGCAGCCAGCGGAAGGAAAAATGGATTCAATAAAATTTCAGCAAATTTTGGATGGTAACTTGATGCCATTTGTGAAAAAGTGGAAGTTAAAGAGAGGATGGCTTCTACAAATGGATAATGATCCTAAACACACCTCGAAATCCACGGGGGATTACATCAAGAGGCGTAAACTGAAGGTTTTGCCATGGCCTTCACAATCTCCTGACCTCAACATAATTAAAAATCTATGGATAGACCTTAAAAGAACAGTGCGTGACAAACAGCCCAGAAATCTCAAAGAACTGGAAGACTTTTGTAAAGAAGAATGGGCAAAGATACCTCAAACAAGAATTGAAAGACTCTTGGCTGGCTACAAAAAGCGTTTACAAGCTGTGATACTTGCCAAATGGGGCAGTACAAGATATTAACTCTGCAGGGTGCCCAAACTTTTGCAGATGCCATTTTTTTGCTTTCTGTTATTTTGAAAGTGTAAATGATGGAAATAAAATCTAACTTTTGTTGACATATTATAAGAATGTCTAATCTGTAATTTGATGCCTTTTGGAGATTTTTCCATCTTTTCTTGGCTTCTTTAAGCACATTAATACAAATTTTTAGCTGGGGTGCCCAAACTTTCGATCCCCACTGTAGATCCCAATTTTGCAGCACAAACTGCACATTTCCTTCTCTTGGGGCCAGGGTCTGGACCTTTTTTCTGTGCTTTAGTCTGTAAACAAACAGCAGTAAAGAAGGGGACCTTCAGCCACCAAAATCTCACTAGATAACACACCCTGTGCTCCAGCAGAAGGAGGAAATGTGATCTTGTCAGAAACAGCCTATCACCCAAGGAGCTGTATGTGACAGGAAAAAACCTACACAGGCATACATCTGGGAGCCCTCCCCATTGCTTTTACCTGTGAGGAGCTGGTACTTGCTTGCCCGAAATCAAACTACCAGAGTATCAGCCACGGGAGGATCCATAATCGCCGGTCTCTCCATTCCAGCCTCTGCTGTAGCAAAGACCTCCCCACTTGCCGCCCGAAAAGTCAGCCCTGCACCCTTTTTCAAATGCGAATTTGAACCAGCGTGCCCAGCAATGACGTTACCCACCTCTCAGAAATGATGTCACTAAAACTTCCGGAGCCAGCCTGGAACGCAGAAGAGGAGGAAGGCCAGGCAGGAGCAGAACATAGCCGCCTACACTCTCCCAGAATATGGCCTCCAAATGAAGGAAAGGCTGCAGAGAGCACCATACCTTCCTCCACAGGCAGGGGGACATCCTGGCCAAGGGAATGCTACCACCATCCCGGCCCTCCCCAGGGCCTGGGAAGGGTCAGACTGTTGCAGCCTAATCCCCAAACACCCCTAGGAGGAGAATGCTGCAGGGCTAGAAGACAGGGAATCCTAAGTGAACCTCCCCCCCCAACCGAGCGTCCAGGCAGCCCTGGGGAGAGAACTTTTCCACATGGTTTCAGGAAACATGTTACCACCATCCAGGGAAACGCCAATAACTGAGGCTGGAGTTTGGAGGACCACCTTTTATTCTCTTTGGAGTAACGCATTTCCTGTCTCGTGGGAGGAGCTCTACGTTTTGTGGGCTGTCCTGGAAGACTACTTGGAAAACCAAAGATTATGCAATTTTCTTTCCTGCAACCAAAGGTTCCGGGAAACAAAATCGCTTGATGCCCCCATCAACACAGGTGCATTTAATCTTCCTTCTGAGTTGTTTCAGGTGAGTTTTGCATTCTATTAGACTTTTATGGGAATGAAAAACCTGTTTGACATGAACAAAAGTCTGTTGTCCCAGGTTTTTACTGTAGTACTTCTGTCACCATAATTATTTCTATAACAAAACGCTTTTCTCCCATTAATGAACAATTTTGAAAAGAAGTAAAAACAGGTATATGAATTCAAGTGTTCCTACAATACCTGATTATTATGATTAGAAGCCAATTTATAAATAATTCTAATGAGTCAAATCTCCCAAAGCAAACCATTATTATGGTTCATGAAAGATGATTTGGGCCTCAAAAGTGAGGTTACGGTCATTGGTCTTGCACCACAGGAGCAGCAAATCCTTAGAAATTGGGCATGTCTTAGGATGGCTTTACATACTCAATTTATTTTCCTGTCCTATAATGCTTTGATGGCAAGCAGATGTCTTTCTGTCCATAGTTCCTATTGGTACCAGCTATGAACTATACTTTCATTTGTTTGATTATATATTTTAGCTGCAGAAAAAGTGTGTTTCAGAAACAGAATAAAAACGGAAAGCTTTTATGACAACAGGCACTTTTAATGAGAAATGGCTAAATTCCATGGGGTAATGTTTAAAACAAAGTATGGGACTGGTCACTACCCCCATAGCTCAGTAAAGTTTCATTAATGCCTTCACACTGACATATAAAAACAATCTCCTTGTGCCACTTGGCTTCTAGAACTCGTCTTCCATTAAAATCCTTTACAGTCCTGTGAAATGGGAGCTCGCAGTAGAAATGATGTGTAGAGTTCAAGTAATAAAAAGGGTTAGGATGAATGAGGTGCAACACTCCCATGCGATAATACCTTCCAGAAAAATAGAAGACAAATAAAGGATGAAGAAACATTTCAGACGTCTAGTTCATTAAAAAGACAGCTTGATTTCATTAAAAAAATGCAACAAAAATATTATGGTTATTTGTAGGGAAGAAGCGAGCATCTTATTCAGTGCCACACTCTATATCCTGTTCAGGTCTATGGGGTTTACATCAAGTTCAACCTCATTTCTATGTGGCTCTTTCCTGGAAACCAGATAATACGGAATCAGCAGCTGGTGGGAAGGATTGCACAAGAGGGAAAAGATAGCAACTTAGTCCTCTTCATCCTCACTGATGTCATAAGCATCAGGTCCAGATCGAGACCTTCTGCCTGGAGATGCTGGTGGTGAGGACCTGGAGAAGGGCCAGCGGAAAGATGGGGAAGGAGACCGTTCCCGAGAAGGACTGCTGCTGGGGCTTTGTTTAGGGCTGATGGCCTGAAGCATTCTCCCCTTGCCTTCCTTCAGCATGTGTTTCTGTGAAATACAGAATATGTTCAAATAGTTGACTTTTTGATTATGCACTTCTATTTAAAACAAAACTCAAAGCTCCCTTAGAGTAGAACTAAATCCCTCTAACCTTTACAGCCAAGGAAGCTGCCATCTTGGCCTGTCTGCTCTGCAGCTGCCATGGTGTTGTACATGTGATCAGCAATGACATCAGCCATTTGTTAGCTTGACAGTTTGATTGTGATCACAAGCAACTCTTACAATTATCATTCATGGCATGCCTTAAATGTAACTGTTGTGGGAAATCGTTAAATTGATGGGTTTAGTCCTGCATTAAACACAACTTTTTCACCAGTAATAGAAAACAAGTTTAGAAATAAAGTGTAATTTAAGCCTTTCAGACCACAATCTGTGGATTAACATTCACTGGCACTGACAGGACATTTCATCTAGTTCCATTATAAAACTAGGAGTATGCACCAAATGGATTGGTTACCAAATATGTGGTCAACCATCGTAGTCACGTGAGGGTTGTCGCAAATAAACCTGTCGGTTACAGCGGTCACTGTGACTTGTTTAAGATGAGAAGTTTGTGTAAAAAAGGTTTTTTTTCTTTTTTAAACAAATGGAACAAGTCTAAAAAAACAAAAAAGTCATTTTTTTTTTTAAATTTTTGTCCATTTGTTGGCTTATTATACAAAATAAAACATAAGCATGTATAAATGATTCAAAGTTAACTGACACATACTGGGCATTAAGACTACTATGATCTTCCATCCTGAAATGGTTACCATAGTTTAAAAAACTAGCTTCCTAAACTTTGGGTAACATGATGCCATGCAGCATCTCCAAAATTTTAGTCTGTGAAAGTGTATTGCAAAGCATGCAATAAACTTGTTTGTGATTTACCAGTAGCTTCCGGGGCTATTTGTCTCAGCCACCCTTGCATGTACAGTGGATTTAAAAAGTCTACACACCCCTGTTAAAATGTCAGGTTACTGTGATGTAAATAAAATGAGAAAAAAAAACTAAATCGTTCAGGAGAAGGAAACATAAAAACTAAAATAATGTGGTTGCATAAGTGTGCACACCCTCTTATAACTGGGGATGTAGCGGTGTTCAGAATTAAGCAATCACATTCAAAATAATGGTAAATAGGAGTCAGTACACACCTGCCATCGTTTAAAGTATCTCTTATTAATGCAAAATAAAGTGCAGCTGTTCTAGTAGGTCTTTCCTGATATTTTCTTAGTCGCATCCTACAGCAAAAGCCATGGTCCGCAGACCGCTTCCAAAGCATCAGAGGGATCTCATTGTTAAAAGGTGTCAGGAGAAGGGTACAAAAGAACTTCAAAAGGCATTAGATATACTAGGGAACACAATGAAGACAGTCATCATCAAGTGAAGAAAATATGGTGCAACAGTGACATTACCAAGAACTGGACATCCCTCCAAAATTGATGAAAAGACAAGAAGAAAACTGGTCTGGGAGGCTGCCAAGAGGCCTAGGAGCTACAGGAATATCTGGCAAGTACTGGCTGTGTGGTACATGTGACAACAATCTCCTGTATTCTTCATATGTCTGGGCTATGGGGTAGAGTGGCAAGACGGAAGCCTTTTCTTACAAAGAAAAACATCCAAGCCTGGCTAAATTTTGCAAAAACACATCTGAAGTCTCCCAAAAGGATGTGGGAAAATATGTTCTGGTCTGATGAAAAAAAGTTAAACTTTTTGGTCAGAATTCCAAAAGATATGTTTGGTGCAAAAACAACACTGCACATCACCAAAAGAACACCATACCCACAGTGAAGCATGGTGGTGGCAGCATCATGCTTTGGGGTTGTTTTTCTTCAGCTGGAACTGGGACCTTAGTCAAGGTAGAGGGAATTATGAACAGTTCCAAATACCAGTCAATGTTGGCACAAAACCTCCAGGCTTCTGCTAGAAAGCGGAACATGAAGAGGAACTTCATCTTTCAGCATGACAATGACCCAAAGCATACATCCAAATCAAAAAAGGAATGGCTTCACCAGAAGATTAAAGTTTTGGAATGGTCCAGCCAGAGCCCAGACCTGAATCCGATGGAAAATCTGTGGGGTGATCTGAAGAGGGCTGTGCACAGGAGATGCCCTCG
This sequence comes from Staurois parvus, assembly GCA_951230385.1. Taxonomy (NCBI): domain Eukaryota; kingdom Metazoa; phylum Chordata; class Amphibia; order Anura; family Ranidae; genus Staurois; species Staurois parvus. Next base: position 614,800 of record CATNWA010000170.1, read on the forward strand.
CAATCTGACAGATTTGGAGTGTTTTTGCAAGGAAAAGTGGGCAAATATTGCCAAGTCAAGATGTGCCATGCTGATAGACTCATACCCAAAAAGACTGAGTGCTGTAATAAAATCAAAAGGTGCTTCAACAAAGTATTAGTTTAAGGGTGTGTACACTTATGCAACCATATTTTTAGTTTTTTATTTTTACTTCCCTCCACCTAAAAGATTTCAGTTTGTTGTTCAATGGAGTTGTACAGTTTATAGGTTAAATTAAAAAGGTGGAAAAAGTTCTGAAATTATTTGTCTTTTTTTACATCACAGAAACCTGACATTTTAACAGGCGTGTGCAGACTTTTTATATCCACTGCAGCTATGTAAATGCATTTGCTTGCAGGCAGAGTTTGGTTAGAACTATGAACACCATTAGTACTACCTATTAACACTCACTGCCAAGACCACTAAGTCAATCAAGGGACAAAGGCTTCAAAAGGCAACATAGCCAGAGTTCACAGCATAAGGCTCCGTTTCCCCTAGCAGCAAAAACATAGTTTTCTTTATACAGGCAGCCAAAGGGAAGGATCTTGGGCCAGACCAAACAATGGCATTACCCATTGGCAGAATGAGAATGAAGCAGAGCCCCCCCGATTAAAGTGGAATTCAACTGTATCTGAACAGAACAAACCAAAAATGCTATTGAACACATTTTTAGCCATGGCCAGCTTGAGTAAGGGCAGATGATTCATGTAGCATTTACTTTCTGAAATACATCTGCCCTTAGGAAAGGCATAAAGATGAGAGGGTGTGCTTAGATGAGAAAAACGCCTCCTCCCCTCCAGATCAAAAAATAAAAAAATAACTGCGTATGAAAAACTCCTGGGATATAGGGAATCATCTTGACTTAAGACAGAAACCAGGAAGCACATGTGCAAATCGGCTTACAATGCCGATGCAGTCCCTATATGCCAGGATAACTGACTCATGCACAGGAGTTATGTCACCCCAAGCCAATCAATGAACATGCCCGAAGACCAGCACTGGCAAAGGACCCCTAACAAACTTTTAGATAGAAGGTTAGTATAGTGCCTTTAGTTCTTCTTTAATGGTTTCTCATCAGTTCATTGCTAAAACATAGAATTCAAAAAAAGAATGCTGTTACATTTTGTGGAACTTCAGTTTTGACTGGTTAATATATACTGTTATGCTAGTTTGATTCAACAAAGTATTCCTGTGATTTACTAAAACAAATATTGCTGAATTATGAATTCCACACTTTAGTAAATACCAAATCTGGTTATTTTGTATATTGATATCTGACACTGTGTTCAAAGAACACAAGTATCTCTGTCTGCAGAGTGATCTAGAGTCAACGCTAAAGGGAACCTTACTTACCAAAGCTCCCTCTGGGCCAAACATTTCCAGGAAGTTTCCAATGAATTCCCTGGACTTTTCCTCCCATTTCTGGATCAAATCAATGCTTTTTACTTCTACCTTCTCCAGAAATTCCTTAGACTTTTCCTCTACGTCCTTTACTTTCTTTTTCACCTTATCCACACGCTCCTGCAGGTTGTACTTCTTCTCCTGAAATCAATTCAGAGCAGACAATTTCACTTTGTGTGATACCAGGCAGACAGTCTTTCAGAAGTAATCATTGTGTATCCTTCCTAATGTGTTAAATTCTACTGCATTAGATATACCAAGATGTATTTATTTAAAGGTTTTATCACATAGTATGTATCACGCTTATAAATAAACTAATAAATTAATGACAAAATTAATTGATGTGACATATAAATAAATTAAAAAATAGATATAAATAGATCAAACCATTATTGTGCTAAAACATACCATATGTGCTCAATCAATATTTATAATAATGCCAATTCAATAATAAATGTGCAAATATAATTAATAAAGTGCTTAAAGAAAAGTCTTTGTAAATATGTGCAATGTGCAGGTGAGCTCCTTATTCCCTCTTTCCAGGTGCCGTGTAGTCTCAATATGCGCTCACCTTAATATTTGCCCAAATAAATTTAGGCAAATAGACTTTTAGTCCTTCCAGGACTGGTGGGATAATGCTCCTATGTTTAGTATTCCAGATGGAAATGTAGGTCTGCTAAGAGCCCCAAAGGGGCTCTGACGTCATGACGTTGCATCGGAGAGGCTCGGCGATTCCAGCAGAGGCAGACAGAGAGGCAGAGTATATTACAAACTTTGCATACCTGTATCAAACAAGTGCCAGAAACTGCTGTATATCACCGCATCCGGTAGCAATAAACTACCTATATATAAAAGGATAAGGCACCATGGTCTTTCTTCTCTCCATTTGATTTATATACCCCACACTGAGGAAAGGTGGATACGAGGAGGAGGTGTCCCCAGGAGGGGAAATAGGAGATTCTCACACATTTTCCAAACGTTCATCTATGAGCAGCTTCTTGTATGGAGAAAGAGGAGGTCATAGGAGGATCTCAGCTGACCTACATGTCCATCTGGAATACTAAACATAGGAGCATTATCCCACCAGTCCTGGAAGGACTAAAAGTCTACTTGCCTAAATTTATTTGGGCAAATATTAAGGTGAGCGCATATTGAGACTACACGGCACCTGGAAAGAGGGAATAAGGAGGAGTTAACCTGCACATTGCACATATTTACAAAAATACTTTTTTTAAGCACTTTATTATATTTGCACATTTATTATTGAATTGGTATTATTATAAATATTGATAGAGCACATATGGTATGTTTTAGCACAATAATGGTTTGATCTATTTATATCTATTTTTTAATGTATTTATATGTCACATCAATTAATTTTGTCATTAATTTATTAGTTTATTTATTTATAAGCGTGATACATACTATGTGATAAAGGGTTTACAATAGGAGCGCGGCACTATAAGTGTATATAATTGGATAATAGATACACAACTAAGTGGGTTTGTGTAAGTGTCAGCGAACCAAGCACATTATTTAAGCAGTTAATTATTAATATTCTATTGAACACCTCATTCATAATAGCTCACAAGTATTCACTTTTAAATTATTTATTTAAAGGTGCTGTAGTCGCCATCTTAGTACACCATCTCTAATGTTAATGACAAACACCAGTCTCTTTCAATTAGAAATCAACTTGTCCCAGTTACAAGGAGCATGTAAAACACTCCAAAAGTTATGTAGTGATAGGGCCAGTATTTATTAAAGCGTGTCTAACCCCAAAAGCAAAATTTTACATGGAAGTCTAATAGAAGTCAAGTTAAAACATTGTTTACCCTCTCCTCATACCTATATTATATGCTGCATACCGTTGTAAAAGAGGAAGTGTAAATACCTTTTTTTCAGCTTTGAAGTAGTCACATGGTCAAGAACCTGGGGATTCCCTGTGTTAATAAGCGGCTGACAATGGGGATGAATTTCCTGAGCAGTAACATCACCTGCCAGCTTCCACTAAATAGCTCAAGGGAGCAAGACAAGTGTAAATGAGGCCCTAGTGGGGTTAGGCAAACAGCATTTAGCCTGTGTGTATCCAATAGCATTTTAACACACTCGGGGCCTGCAAAGGCTGAAATATGCTGGATGCTGTACTGGTACTCGCTTTAGTGTTGTTCAGGGAAGTATGCCAAGATAACAGGGTATTCTGCAATCTGGAGATATGATGCTGGACACCTGGGGCCCTAAATGTGAGTACTACTTGGTACAACATCCAGCGGCAGCATATTTCAGTGTCTTACAGATTTTGACAGGCTGCATGCAGGTGGGGGGGTGGATACAGTACCTGTGCCTCTTGGACATTTGACAACGCTGGGATTGAATGCACACAGGCTAAACACCAAATGTGCATATGGCTTAACACTACCCAATCCAGACAGTGCTGTTGTCCAAGGGTGGCTGTTTTTTCTCCATAGATAAAGGAATCACCTAAGACAGGATGTGTGTTAGCAACTAGAAACTGCAAACTAAAGCAGCCATTACACCTAAGGAATGGTAAGCTGCAATATATTGAATTTTTGTTTGAGTTTAGATGCACTTTAATATCTTGGTTGATTGTCTGGTGCTGCTTACCTAACCTTGCAGGCTTTTTATTTATTTGTTTTTTATAATGCTGACTAGTCTAAAAAAATATGCAGTAACTCTTGCAACTATTCATCATTCTTCATTGTTTTATCAACTTTAAAAAGCTGAATAATAGGTATTGTGCTTTGCAAAAGCACCTTTGTCCATTTTACCTTACGAAATAAACCACATGGTAAAGAAAATCTTGAATTATCCTAAATCTAAAATGTACGGAAGATCTCCATAAAGTCACTTGGAACAGAGGGTCTATTCATAGATATACTCCTTAATATATTTCCATGCATTATGAACATCGCAGTAATATGAGCGGTTTCCACCTCATCATGTTAGCATGCTGTCTATCTGCAATTCAGAGAACAGAAAGGCATCCCAGAAGGAAGGCTTTATTTAGTGCACAAGCTAAGACCAGAAGACTAGCTTTGAATTTTGTTTTCAGCACACTGAAGTATGTAACAGAAGCTATGACTTCAATAATGAGACTGTTGCATCATAGTTAATTCAATAACGTCTGCTTGTAAAGCCTAATATAAAAACAGTCCACAATTTTCCCTTTACGATTTTCCAGTGAAGCTCTGAATCCGCTGTGGGGAAAGCAGATCTTTTATGGGATGTACAGTATATTTCCCAAAGCATAAACTTAAAAAAAACAAAAAAACAAAAAAAAAAAAAAAAAAAAAAACCAGCCCTCACATTTATAAAGCTGACATTAAGCTCCTTTGCAGTGTAACCACGCTGAAGATTTCGGCGGGCATAGACATCATAATCCCGTACAATCCTAGTAATGATATCAGACGTAGAGATCCCTTCTGTGCGCTGGGTAGGTGCAAACATTCCTGTGCAATGATAGTAAAAAATTGAATTTTCTGCTACATATACATAATGATATAAAATATATACATTTCTGTGTGCCTTATTGCCTGTAATGGTGGAAGAGACTGACCTGCTTCTTTTATGTGCTTGTAAACATCATCACTTCCTGCAGATGAGTAAGGGATGTCATCATGTGCCACAAAGTCAATCTATAAAAAGGAAGAAAACAATAACAAAAGCCCAGGTTAGACTAAATGGATTTTCACTTTTATAAATTAATGAAGAGCAATAATGTAAAGTGCCATTTTGCCAGGATGATGTAAAATTAGAAAAAAAAAAAAAAAAAAAAAAAAAACTATTAGGACTTCTTCATTAAGTGAATTCTCTATATTCTATCCCATATAGCTAAACAGTTTTATTATTGCTTTGCTTTATTTATCTACTGAAGGCATTATGTAAAGCTCCATAATGTTATGCCATTCATGCTTGTCCCTACCACCAAAGGTGCATACAATTGATATGGATCTACTACAGTCACATCCTACAGGGTTAACGCTGAATGGGAATCAACTATTGGATCAGTATGTGTTTTGGAGGGTGTGAACAAACAAGAGCAACCCACATAATCACAAATAGAACACAAGTTTGGTTCTGGTAGAATCCTGCTGGCAAAACAACCTAAGTCCCCAGTGCTGCATTACTAGACCCCTAAGCTACCAAACTGCCCTATGCTGTAGCAGCGAAATGCTCTTGTTGCATTAACATACACAATTCCAGGAATTGTGTTTAAATGACAATTATACTTCAGCCTCAACTGTGTTGTTTGAAGAGGCAAATCAGTGAAGTGATCAAGTGTACATTCACCTGCATGCAAATACTGTGGATATTCTTAAAACTGGTAATGGCTGATGGGTCATGCCTGCTCCAACTATTATTTCAGAGAGGCAACCTTGTAGAGTGGATCCCCTCTCACCCTGTGCTCCTCAAGGAATTCTGGGGTGAGTGTCCATGGTGCGTTCCTCACCACCTCATCTACGTAGCGACAGTGCTGAACTGCATCATACCGTTCTGCCTCATTCATCACTGTGAAGCCCTTCAGGTTATGTGTCAACTCATCACTACAAACTAGAAAAAGAAAAGTCATCTAATTAGATCAAGTCACAGCTCTACTAGAACACCATCATGCATAGGCTGGGAACACAGGAACATTTGATTAAACAGGCATACAATTTGCAAACAAAAAAGGTACATGTGACATGTATGCTATATATAAAAGTGCCAAGGGCTGAAACTGTGAACCTCCAATATATGGTGGTTCCATCTTTAATTTACACAAAGCCATATCAGACCACAAAAGTGTGAAAAAAAACCTAAGGCAAGGAAAATAAGAGTTAGCATGGAAGAGTAAGCACATTATGGATAAAATGCATTTTCCATATGAATTCAGTAGTACTTTAGTCTCAGATGCCAGCCAATCTGCAGATACTTTGTATGCTTTACTTCCAGAGGAAATGTAGACATGCCTTTTCCTTTCACCTCTATGAGAGAAGCTTTTGTATACCTCATATAGGCCAAGCAGAGTCAGCAAAACAGCCCACAAGGTTTCCTTGTGTGGTTACAAATTAAGCAAAATGGTCAAAAATGTACTACTCTCAGCAGCCACACGTGTCCCCTACACCCATCTCCTTGCCAAAGCCTTGCCTTACCTCCTACAATCAGGTATGTGTTAGGAAAGAGATTCTTTGCTTGCATTAAAGCTCGGGCGTGTCCAGAGTGGAATAAGTCAAAGATACCGTCCGCATAAACCCTCACTGGTCTGTCAGCTGCAGAAACATAGAAAGAACACAAAATATTATAGGCCTGCTATGCAGAAACTACACAGAACAAAGGTGAGCTGATCAATGCACTCCCATAAAACACACGTTTCTCCCCCAAACAAGGGGGAAAATGTCAGTGCCATCGTATATAGTGAATATTGGAGCGGCCGTCCGGTATCCTTCCGCTGCATCTACCGTGTCAGAATACAGGCCCCGGCCGCTCAGCTCTCGCTGTCTGCAGCAGGACCTTACCTGTTCCTTCGTCCCAGCGCTGTGCAGTCTTCCCGCGCCAGGCATCGTTAAAGTGTGGCACCTCAGCTGTCACAGCCCTGGTGCCCCACTGCGCATGAAGCACTGCACTTTTGAGAATTGTCTGGCATCCTTCTGGTACACCCGACAGGTTTTCACCCAGAAGACACCGTGCCATACACAAAATGCTGCGCTTCGCGTGTGCATACGCATGTGGCAACACAGGCACAGCCTGTGCCCCACGAAAAAGGACATCTCCTGCAGAAGTGGGAGTGGGTACCAGCTCCCCCTCCCGTCCCCAAAAGGTCCGGCAGCCTCTGGGTCAAGCCCCTGTACTGTGTCCGCAGTACCTCTGGTCCATCCCCCTTACTGTGTCCCGCATGTCTCGGTCCATCCCCGTACTGTGTCCGCATCCTCTGGGTCCATCCCCTGTACTGTGTCCGAAGTCATCTGGTCATCCCTGTACTGTGTGCTGCAGACTCTGGTCCATCCCCTGTACTTGGTGTCCTGCAGTCCTCTGGTTCATCCGCCCCCTGTAACGTGTCCCCACAGGCTCTCTGGTCCCATCCCCTGTATACGGTGTCAGCAGTCTCTGGTCATCTCCTGATTACTATTATGATACATGTAGTTCATATAGCGGCCAAAGGGTTTTGCTCAGCGCTGTACAATAGCAAGGTGAGACAGAACATGAGACAAGACAGAAACAATACAATACACGAGGGTTCGAAGGACCCTGCTCTTTCGAGCTTTACTATTCCTAGTATTCTTACGTCTACTACAGTTGGTCGGGGGGGTGTCCAAAATTATTTCAACCCCCAATGCTGTAAAGGGGTTTAGGGACCTATAGTGTCACATTTGGAATTTGTATTCTAGAAATCAAATTCCTACAAGGACTTTGTATCCTACCCAAATGCAAACTAAAATGACATCAATTTGGTTTATGTAATACAGTAGTAAATTGGGGTTTACTGATGTGGTTTCTTCATGTGGCCACAATTATTGCATACCCCTTAAAGGACATACCACTCTGAAGAACAGATGTGTCCATACATGTGCGTTCCATCAGGTAATTGATAACACCTGTGATGTCACCCGAGCAGCAATCAAGCATAACTAAGCACCAATTAAGGCAGCTTTGAAAAATGACTGTGTGATACTCATCTCCTTCTAGACTTTACTGGTGTGGGTACAACATGGTGAAGCAAGAGAATGGTCCAGGAAGTTCAAGAGAAGAGTGATTTCCTCTTCACAGAAGGGCAATGGGCTATAAGGAAGAATTGCAAAGATGTTTAAACATACCAAGAGACACCTTAGGAAGCATCATTCGCAAATTCAAGGCAAAGGGCACTGTTGAAACGCTACCGTGGTCGTGGCAGAAAGAAATTGCTGACTTTTCGACTGCTGTGCGCTACCTGAAGTCGTAGAAGTGGAGAGAATACCCCGTGTGACTGCTGAGGAACTGAGAAAAGATTTGTCAATGTGGGTACAGAATTTTTTCAGCCCAGACAATAAGACGCACACTGCGTAATGAAGCCTCCGTGCCAGAACTCCCAGCGTACCCCCTTGCTGTCTCCAAAGAATAAGAAGAGTCGACTGCAGTATGCCAAAAGCCATGTGGACAAACCACAAAAGTTGTGGGATAGTGTTCTGTGGACTGATGAAACAAAATTAGAACTGTTTGGGCCCATGGATCAACGCTATGTTTGGAGGAGGAAGAACAAGGCCTATGATGAAAAGAACACCTTGCCTACTGTGAAGCATGGTGGAGGGTCAATCATGCTTTGGGGCTGTTTTGCTTCTGCAGGTACAGGAAGCTTCAGCGTGTGCAAGGTACCATGAATTCTCTTCAGTACCAGGAGATATTGGATGGAAACGTGATGCAGTCCGTCACACACCTGAGGCTTGGGAGACGTGGACCTTTCAACAGGACAATGATCCCAAGCATACCTCCAAGTCCACTAAGCATGGTTTGCAGAGGAAAGGCTGGAACATTTTGGAGTGGCCATCGCAGTCACCAGACTTAAATCCGATTGAGAACCTCTGGTGGGACTTAAAGAAAGCAGTTGCAGTGCGCAAGCCTAAGAATGTGACTGAACTGGAGGCCTTTGCCCATGAAGAATGGGCGAAGATACCCGTAGATCGCTGCAAGACACTTGTGTCAAGCTATGCTTCACGTTTAAAAGCTGTTATAACTGTAAAAGGATGCTGTACTAAGTACTAAGATTGAATGTCACTTGGGGGTTGAATAAAACTGATAATGCTGTGAGCACAGAAAAGACATTTGTGGTTATTTCATTATAACTGTTATGTTATATTTGTCTGACCTACAAGTGCCTCTTTAATGTAAATGTAAGCAAGATGACTGAATGATCAAAAGCAATGTCAAACTGGCCAAAACACTCAATTTCATGGGGTAAATGTTCCGCCATCTCTGGCCTTCTCCTGGTACTGGTGCCCAGCAAGTCTCTGGTCATCTACTGTAACTACAGTGGGGAATCGACAAGTTTGGCACCCCAGCTAAAAATTTGTATTAATGTGCATAAAGAAGTCAAAGAGAAAAGAATTTCAAAAATCTCCAAAAAGCCATCAAAGGACAGATTAACATCCTTATAATATGTCAAACAAAATTAGATTTTATTTCCCTCATTTACACTTTCAAAAAAACAAAAACAAAAAAATGGGGTCTGCAAAAGTTTTTGGGGACCCTGCAGAGTTTTAAAATCTTGTACTGCCCCCTTTGGCAAGTATCACAGCTTGTAATGCTTTTTGTAGCCAGCCAAGAGTCTTTCAAATTTTTGTTTGAGGATTTGCCCTTTTTTCCTTACAAAAGTCCTTCCCCTTTTTTTGAGATTTTTTGGGCTTCTTTACCACCGCTCTTTTAAGGTCTATCCATAATTTTTAATTTTTTGAGGTCAGGAGATTGTAAGGCCCAAA
>CATNWA010000170.1:624765-659765 GCA_951230385.1 Staurois parvus
CACCACTGGGATTTATATTTTTTTTTGCTATGTAAATTGAAAAGTCCAAACATTTTGAAAAAAAAGTGTTTTTCTTATAACATTTTGCAAATAGTATTTCATCATAAATCTTGGCCAAAATTTATTCCCGTTATATTTTTAGTAAAAAAAAAAAATAACCCAAATGAGTTTATAACCAAAAATTATAATTTTTAAACTTTTTTTTTTTTTTACATACTGTCACCCTAGCAGTACAGTGTCACTGTCGTGACACTGTACTACCTGTGGGGGGTGATGAAGATTTTTTTTTTCTCCTTTTTTTACACTGATTGCTTTTACACCCATAAAGGATGTAAAAGAAAATCATTTCTCCTCCTCTCTAGCTGCATTCTTGCAGCCATTGAGAACTACTGAGTGAGCTGTGATTGGTCACAGCTTGTCACATGGTACAAGGCTATTGTGAATAGCCTAGTACCATGTGACCTCTGTGATCATTCACAGATTTCACATGTAGTAAGCAATGATGTCACAAGTGACATCTTGCTTACTACTCTGCATGTGATCACTGATTGGCTAAATCAGTGATCGTACAGAGGTCCCGTCTGACGATCGGTGTTCCACTGTGTCCAGAGGACACAGCGGGCACCGGATCGCAGTGCTGTGTGCTCCCAGGGAGCACGCACAAGCAGGGTTCGGGGAGACCGTTTATAAACATCACCCCCACACTTAAAAAGCCCTCCCTGGACCACAATGACCCGAACAACCTCAGACCGATCTCCCTGCTCCCATTCACATCCAAACTCTCGAGCGCCTAGTCTACACCGATCAAGCTCTCACCTCAACGACAACAACCTCCTCGATCCCCTACAGTCCGGCTTCCGTCCCCTACACTCAACCGAAACTGCCTTACTCAAACTCTCCAATGACCTGCTAACCACCAAAGCTAATGGCCACTATTCAGTGCTCCTACTCCTTGACCTCTCCGCTGCCTTCGACACAGTCAAACCACCCCCTCCTCCTCAAAAAACTACACTCCCTCGGCCTTGGAGATTCTGCTCTCTCCTGGCTCTCATCCTACCTGTCACAACGCTCTTTCAGCGTTACCTATAATGCTACCACCTCCCCCTCACTCCCCTCTCTGTTGGGGTCCCTCAAGGCTCCGTCCTCAGGCCCTTCTCTTCTCCATTTACACCTCCTCCCTTGGCCAACTCATACATTCTCACGGCTTCAACTACCACCTATATGCCGACACTCAAATCTATCTCTCAACCCCCCACCTCACCCCCTCAGTCTCCACCCGAATCCCACACCTACTGAGCAACATAGACTGGATGTCGCTCCACTTCCTTAAACTGAACCTCTCCAAAACAGAGTTTCTTGTCTTCCCCCACCCCCGGACCCCACCCCCATTGACTTCTCCATCATGTCCAACACCACCACCATTCAAACCCGCCCCGCAGGCCAGAGTACTTGGTGTCATTCTGGACTCCAACCTATCCTTCCAGCTCCAAGTCCAATCTTTAACAAACTCATGCAGACTCCACCTCCGCAACATCGCCAAAATACGCATGTTCCTAACCCAGAAACCACTAAACAGCTCATCCACTCCCTCATCATATCACGACTCTGGGACTACTGCAACTCCCTCCTTACTGGCCTGCCTCGCCACTGGCTATCCCAGCTTCAGTTGATCCTGATACCGCTTCCAGACTCATTCACCTTTCCAACCACTCCGTTTCCGACCACCCCCCTCTGCCAATCCCTCCACTGGCTTCCGAATGCGCAACGGATCAAATTCAAAATCCTAGCACTGATGTACAAAGCTGTCCACCATACTGCCCCGAACTACATCACCGACCTAATATCCAAGTACCACCCAGCACGCACACTCCGCTCCTCACAAGACCTCCTTCTCTCTAGTCCCCTGGTCTCCTCCTCCCATGCCTGCCTCCAAGACTTCTCCAGGGTGTCACCCATCCTCTGGAACTCCCTGCCCCAACCCATTGGATTATCACCTACTCTCCTCTCCTTTAGCCGCACCCTGAAAACACCTCTTCAGGGAAGCCTACCCCACCCCCCTGCTAACTTGCCGACCTCCTCCACTCTTCCTACCTACTCTGTCCCGCACAGCTTTCTCCTCCTGTGCCACCATCCCCTCCCTCCTAGATTGTAAGCTCGAGAGAGCAGGGCCCTCGATCCCCTCATGTTTTGCATTGTATTATGTCACATGTTCTGTCCCCCTTTGTAATGTACAAACAGAGATCCCTGTGCTCAAATCCATAAAGCTAGTGCATGCATTTATCCATCAGGTGCTAAAGGGGTGTAACTCACATTAACTCTAGAAATTCTGAATGGACCCTCTGCACACTGGTATATACCTTTCAAGCAAACTATGCAATAAAATAGGGATATTTGGTTCACACACTTAAGTGGCCCCAAATGCGTCAAAGTATCCCTCTTGGCCCGTCCTACTCTGCCCCGCCTAGCAAGTGCTACTGTGGACCAATGCTAGCTAGGGGAAAGACCCAAAGGGGAGAGCTACAAGGTTAGGTCGGCTACGACCCAGCATAAACAAAAAGAGATCCCTGTGTCAAATCATACAGCTGTGCATTTCATTTATCCATCCGGGGTAAAAGGGGGGTAAACCACATTACCTGAAATTCTGAACCCTTTTAGCTCTCCCATTTGCTTTTCCCCTATGCTGCTTGTGTCACAGTAGCACTTTGGGAGGCAGGGGAGAGTAGGATGGCCTTTGGGGGTTACTTTGACGCGTTGGCCAGCTTAAGATTATTGAATTTTGTGTGAACCAAATATCCCCTTTTTTGCATAGTTTTTCTTGAAAAGGGGATATACCGTGTGCAGAGGGTCCTTCGATTTCTAGGTTATGTGGGTTTCACCCCTTTAGCACCTGATGGATAAATGATGCATAGCTGTTTTGGATTTGAGCACAGGGGGTCTCTTGTTTTGTTGTATTTTGGGTCAGTAGCCAGACCTGAACCTTGTAGCTTCCCCTTGTGTCTTTTCCCTATGCTAGCTTGTGGGCCCCCGTAGCACTTGGTAGGCGGGCAGAGTAGGATGGCCTAGAGGGGTTACTTTGACGAGTTGGCCGCTTAAAATGTATTGCAAAATGTGTGAACCCCAAAAATCCCTTTTTGCATAGTTTGCTTGAAAAGGTTTATACAGTGTGAGAGGGTCCTTCGAATTTCTAGAGTTAATGTGGTTACCCCCTTTGCACCCGATGGATAAATGATGCACTAGCTGTTGATTTGGCACGGGATTCTTGTTTTTTGGTTTTTTTCTGGGTCTTTGCCAGACCTGAAACCCGTAGGGTCTCCCCATTTTGTCTTTTCCCCCTTTCTAGCATTGTGTCCCCAGTAGCTTGCGTAGGCGGGCAGGTTTGGACGGCCATAGAGGGTTATTTGACGCAGTTGGCCAGTTTTAAAATGTATTGCAAAATTTTGTGAACAAAATCCTATTTATTGCTAGTTTGCTTGAAAAAGGGGATTACCAGTGTGCAGAGGGTCCCTTTAGAAATTTTTGGTTAATGTGGTTACCCCCTTTAGCACCTGATGGATAAATGCATGCATAGTGTATGGATTTTAGCACAGGATCTTTGTTTTTTTGTTTTGTGGTTCAGTAGCCAGACCTGAACTTGTGCTCTCCCATTGTGTCTTTTCCCCTATGCTAGCTTGTGTCCCAAAATAGCATTGCGTAGGCAGGGCAGAGTAGGATGGCCTAGAGGGATTTCTTTGCGCAGTTGGCCAGTTTAAACATGTATTGCAATATGTGTGAAACCTTCCCCATTTATTGCATAGTTTGTTGAAAAAGGTATTCCAGTGTGCAGAGGGTCCTTCAGAATTTTTAGAGTTAAAGTGGTTTAAACCCCTTTTGCACCTGTGGGTAAATGATGCATAGCTGTATGGATTTGAGCACAGGGATATCTTGAGTTTGTTGTATTGATGGGTCCGTAGCCAGACCTGAAAACACTTGTAGCTCTCTCACATTGTTGTATTTTCCCCTATGCTAGCCTTTTGTTGTCACACAGTAGCCACTTGCGTAGGCAGGGGCAGAGTAGGACTGGCCATAGAGGGATTAATTTGAGCAGTTGGCCAGCTTAAGCATGTGATTGCCAATATGTGTGAACCAAATTTCCCTATTTTATTGCATAGTTTGCTTGAAAGGGTATTATTAACAGTGTTGCCAGGAGGGTCCTTCAGAATTCCTTTTGTAATGTACAGCGCTGATGCGAACTATGGTCGCTTTAATAAATACTGTATAATAATAATCATATAATAGTAATAATAATAAACGGGCCACCGACCCTGCACTGCCACCGTCCAGTCCGTTTTTATATGACAAACGGCCAGATGGGAGGTGGATTAAAGCAGACGAGAATTTATCTCATTTCAGTTCTCAGGGAAAAAATCCCTCTGTCCCCCTGTTTATAAAGCGTGGAGAACATTCTATTCTCAGAAGGAGAACAAGAGGAGAAGATGTTTCCTCTGAGAACAGCTGAAATCATCTATAGAAGGGGGGAGGTCTGCATGTGATCTCTGAGATAATTGTCTAATTATACCAGATCACCTGAGTTTAAACCGTGAAACCAAAGTTAAAAAGACCATGCAATTATATGAAAATAAGTACTGGGGAGTGCGTATGCGCGGGCGAGGGCGGTTGCAGTATTATAAGCGGCCTTGGTTGCCATGGCAACCCCCTGCAAACCGGTTGGCATGGTCAGAGGAGAGTTCCCAACACCAGGCTCCGCCATCACCACATAAGCCGAATAAAAGAGGCCCTGACCCAAGCCTCAACAAAATGGCCACCGCAGCTACACAGGGCAGTAAGCAAACAGGCACATTCTTAAGCAAGCCCTGCAGCCAGCTCATCCCAGTCCCATCTGTACGTCGGATAGTGAGTCAGACACAGAACTGGGGACTCCCATACATGCTCCCACCTCTGACCTCTCATCACCTGACCTTCTCATGCGTTTGAGAAAATGCTCCATAAGGCCCTGAAACAAACTTCTGACCGCATCACTGACAAGCTGTCTAAGGAAATTTGTGAATTGGGGCAACGCACCGCTGACCTGGAACAACGGTGTTGACGACCTTGAATGCCTCTTGTCAGACACAATCAATGACTTCGTCCTCTAGCGCGATCAGAATGCGACCTTACAGTCACGCCTTGAGGACTTTGAAAATTGAGCTCGCCGCTCAAATGTGCGGATTCGTAATCCTCCCGTAAACGATTATAGATGTCCAATTTACCGTCACAGCCCTATTTCAAGAACTTTCCCCCGCCATTCCAACAGAACGTCTAGAAATGGATAGGGTCCATACAGCGCTGGCACCACGACACTGACGGCCCACCATGGGATATTCATCGCCAACCTCTACTTCTTCCACACCAAAGAACAGCTCCTACAGGCAGCCTGCAATGCAGAACCCCTAATATTTCAGAGTCACCCATACCAGCTGTTCCAGGATTTATGCCTTCAACCATAGCTAAACGCAGAGCTATGAAACCCCACTTGCAAACCCTCCAACACGACATACCGTACAAATGGAGCTTTCCATTCGCAGTACGCTTCCACTTCCAAGCACAAACACTACACCTGCAAGACCCCCGAGGATCTATTGGACACGCTGCTTCCTGCAAAAACCACATCCTCAGCATCCTGCCACAAGCCAACTGCGGCCAACTATATGCCTATGTTGACCCACCTCACCGCCCTCATGGCTAAATGGTCCTCCCTACCTCTGACCTTGCTGTGCAGGATTTCAGTCATGAAGATGTCTATACTTCCCAAAATTCTATATTTATTCAGAATTCTTCCTATCCCAGTACCTGCACATTACTTCCGCATCTTAGCAGTTGTAGTTGTATTAACTCCTATGTCTGGGGCCCTGTTCACCCCGCATTCCCGCTCTACCTTACATCAATCAAAACGTAAAGGTAACCTTGGCCTTCCAGAACATCAGCAAATACTACCACAAGCAGCACACCTTGCACAGCTGCCTAAGTACCATGTACCTACCCAAGAAATTCCCCAATGGGTCGTATTGAATCCATAGAATGTGACCTCTTTCAACTGCTAATTCTGTGGCTAAGACCTGCTGATCGTCACCCACTATTAAACCCCATCACATCCCACTATATTTCACTTATGGGATAAACTGAAAAACACAATATCTCTTACAATCACTACATATCCCCTTGCTCTCCTACTTCCGTGATCCAGCTTTCCCCAGCATGATCCTCACCACATCTCCTTTAGACATTGGACCTCAGCCAATCTTCTCCGCACCATCACTAGAATTACTAAAAAAAAATGAATTGCGGTTGTATTGGTCCACAGACCCGATTCATCATATGCCCGTGTTCTCTGCTGCCATGGCCAGGCATAGATATGAGAATATAATGTTTTATGCATTTCAACAACAATACAGTCGTCCTCAGGGTGACCTGAATTTGATCGGCTTCACAAAATTCGGCCCCTCAGAAATCAACCTTAACCAAAAAGTTGCAGATGTCTATATTCCCCAACAAAACGAATCTGTGTTGAGTCCCTCATCAATTTTCTGCCCACCTTGCACTCAATTTCTCCCCAGCAAGCGTGCCAGATATGGGGTCAAGATGTATATGTGAGAGGGCAACAGGCTATACATACGTTTCGGATTTACGAGGGAAAAAGATAGTCACTTGGAGCCGCCCGGGATGCCCAGATTACATGGGGAGCAGTGGCAAGATAATTTGGGACTTGGTGTTAGCCTTTTTCCATATGGGGTATCACTTATACAGTTGTGTTCAAAATAATAGTGTGTTGCATAAAAAAGTGAATAAAGCTCAAAATCCTTCTAATAGCTTTTATTTCCATACACACAAAAATGCATTGGGAAACACTACACACAGTACTGTGGCTTGAATTCAGTGTTTGGGGGTCGTCTGACAAACTGTCTCCGGCCACTAGACCCAAAAAGAACAAATCCTACTTTCATCAGTCCACAAAATGTTGCGCCATTTCTCTTTAGGCCAGTCAATGGGCTCTTTGGCAAATTGTACCCTCTTTAGCACATCTTTTTCAACAGTGGGACTTTGCAGGGGCTTCTTGCAGATAGTTGGCTTCACATAGGAGTCTTGTAACAGTACTTAACAGGTAACTTTAGACCTTCTTTGATCTTCCTGGTTGTTGGTTTAGTCCTTGCCATTTTGGCTATTCTTCTATCCATTCGAATGGTAGTTTATCGCTTTCTTCCATTTTTTTTTTTTTAAAAAACGTATTTCAGGTTTTGGCTGCCATTTTAAAGCAATTTGCGATCATTTTAGCTGAGCAGCCTATTATTTTCTGCAATTCTTTATATGTTTTACCCTCTCCAATCAACTTTTTTAATCAAGGTACGCTGTTCTTCTGAACAATGTCTGGAACGACCCATTTTACTCAGAATTTCAGAGAGAAATGCTCTGATAACCAGCATGTACAACATTTGCTGCCTTCCTTCCTTAAATAAGGGCAATAATTGCCACCTGTTTTTCAAAAAAACGAATGATCTCACTAATAGAACTCCACACTGCTATTATTATTTTGAACATGCCTTTTCAATTAGTGATTCAATTACACAGAATCAGCAGCATGCATGTCATGACTGTTGGGTCTGTTGGATTTCTATTAATCTACTACACCTGCTAGTAAATTATTTGCCATGTAGAAATATCATTTTCTACCAAAAACAGTGATTGATCAGGTTAGTGATGTTCTGACTGCTATTATTTTGAACACAACTGTACATGGACAATTTTTATTCAAAGTGTGCCAATATTTAGACATTTGTACAATCTTGGAATAGGCGCAGTGTGGCACCGTGCGACCAATAATGTGTGCCCACCCATTAGAAGTGGGTGTATGCAGGGCAGTATATTCTAATGGCGGGCATACCACACACATTTTTCCTGGCAGATTTCTTTTTCATTCAGAACCCACAGGCTGCATACCAGAAAAAAAATAAAAACCCCATAGAATACAGGTGAAAACTCGAAAAAATAAATAAGAATGTCGTGCAAAAAGTTCATTTATTTCAGTAATGCAACTTAAAAGGTGAAACTAATATTATGAGAGACTCATTACACGCAAAAGCAAGATAGTTCAAGCCGTGATTTCTCATAATTGTGATGATTACGGCTTACAAGCTCATGAAAAAACCCAAAAATCCACAATCTCAGAAAATTAGAATATTACATGCAATCAATAAAACAAGGATTGTACATGAAGTGCTCCAAAATCTCCTGGTAGACTGCTGCGTTGACCCTGGACTTAATGAAGCACAGTGGACCAACACCAGCAGATGGACATGGCTCCCCAAATCAACAGACTGTGGAAACTTCACCAATGGACTTCAAGCATCTTGCAGTGTGTGCCTCTCCATTCTTCCTCCATACTCTGGGTCCTTTGTTTCCAAATGACATGCAAAAGTTGCTCTCATCAGAAAAAGAAGACTTTGGAGCACTGAGCAACAGACCAGGTCTGTTTTTCTTTTAAGCCCCGGTAAGAGACTTCTGACCTTGTTTGTTGTTCAGGAGCGGCTTGACAAGAGGAATACGACATTTGAAGCCCATGTCCAGGATCCGTCTGTGTGTGGTGGCTCTTGATGCACTGACTCCAGCCTCAGCCCACTCCTTGTGAAAGCCCCCAACACTTTTGAATGGCCTTTTCCTGACAATCCTCTCCAGGCTGCGGTCATCCCTGCTGCTTGTGCACCTTTTTCTTCCACACTTTTCCCTTCCACATAACTTTCTATTAATGTACTTTGATACAGCACTTTGGGAACATCCAACTTCTTTTGCAATTACCTTTTGAGGCTTTCCCTCCTTATGGAGGGTATCAATGGTTTTCTGCACAACTGTCAGGTCAGCAGTCTTTCCCATGATTGTGATTCCTACTGAACCAGACTGAAAGACCATTTAAAGGCTCAGGAACCCTTTGCAGGTGTTATGGCTTAATTAGCTGATTAGAATGGGACACCTTGAGCCTAGATAATTGCACTTTTTCACAATATTCTAATTTTCTGAGATTGTGGGATTTGGGGTTTTCATGAGCTGTAAGCCATAATCATGACAATTATGACAAATCACAGCATGAACTATCTTGCTTTGCATGTAATGAGTATCTCATGTTGTGGTGGTTTATGTAAGAATTTATTCTACTTATGAAGGCGATGTCCTTTTTCCCTTAAACAAAATATTACAGTGCCTCCAGCCGTTAAAATACGGCAAATATTTAATGAACCAATAATTTGGACACCTAAATAATTTGATCACCACTTATTTTATACCTCGAGTCCTTTTAGCCAGTATGATTTCGTACATATACACAAAAATTGTCTTATAGGGTAATAAATATATAAATTTATGTACAAAAATTATATATATATTAACACAAAACACAAAAGACTGGTGATGAATGGATACTGGTACACACGATCAAAGATATACTATACCAATATTATACACAATACAATATTTCTAGATAATGAATTAAAATTAAATTTAGTAGTAAATGGTAATTTTAGAGTACTTCAGAGGTCATTTTCTCACAAAACGTGGCCATAGGAATGGGAGAAAATATTCCCTGATAAATTGTACTCTAACCAATAATAAAATTAAATTATTTATGCAATATGTGAATTTTTTTAATATGACACCAAACAATTTTCTAGCAGTAATAATATGGATTTCTCTATCTATATATGAACACCCAATGCAGTTTATTATCGCTCTAATGTTAATTCTTATCACTCTAAGCAACAGAGGAAATATACAATATTAGATCTAAACAGTCTCACACACCCAGAACCTGGATTATGACGCCTCCCCAGTGGATTCAGCTGGCAATTGAAACACGCTTCAGTAATGGCCTCAGGGAGCAAGTGAGATATAGTGCAATAGGTGGTAACTAAAGTTGGAAAAATGTAGGATGGTAGAAGTACAGAGAGTTAGAAGTTTTAGTAAAAGTTTTTTAAAAGTTTGAAAGGATTAAGTAGTAGTTCTTCCGATGGGATAGATTTCAGCCTCGTCAGATTTCTTCAGCTTTCGGTTTCCGTGGTAGCTTGTTTTTCTTAGCTTGCTCTTTATTTGTTGTTTTTTTTTTTTAAACGAGGTGCATGCTTTTTTATACCATCCAAACCATTGTTCTAAAAGACCCTCCCAACAGCTTTTTGATGGGCCGGTCGAGAAGTGTATGTACCTAAGCTATCTCTCACCTGTCCACTGGGGGGACAGTCAGGGATCACAAAAGGTAATTTGAGTATGGGTTATGATGACTCACACCTGGGGTGGAACCCAAGGTGATTTTAGGTATTAACCCATCTGGCGTGGGGGGGGGACGATCTCATCTAAGTGGGGGGCGGAGATTTTTAGGTAATTAAATAACTCTCATCAAAATATTTTGATTCTACCTATAATGTCTGGATAGGAACCATAGAAGATATATGTGTATTCAGTTATTCATTTCCCTGGGTTCAAAACTTGTGTGAAAACATTTGCTTTCTGATAGAAACATACAACTGATACCAATTTCACAAAATATCTTACTTTTCACCATTTCATAACTCAATTAGTGGTATACAATCCCCAACTCTGCTGAATATATTTTGGGGGGGGGGGGGGGGGGGGGGGGGGGGTGGGGGGGGGGTGGGGGGGGGGGTGGGAATTCTAACCAAGGAAGGTTAACCCTTAACAGACGGCTGGGCACTGTTGGAATGAAATCATATTTTTGATATAGTTCACAAAAGTCATTACAATGTATTAGTTTCACCTTTTAAGTTGCATTACTGAAATAAATTAAGTTTTGCACGATATTCAAAATTTTTTGAGTTTCACCTATATATACCCAACAAGGACCAGTGATGTACTAGGTCCATCACTGGACTTTGAATGGTTATACCAGGATGATGCCTACAGCTGCAGGCTTCATCCTAGTATCATTTTTTTCAGCCGGTGATCGGCTTTCATGTAAAAGCAATCCTAGTGGCTAATTAGCTGCAGGATTGCTTTTACAAGCAGTGGGAGACAATGCCCCCCCTCCTCCGCTGCCTTCCATGGCTTTCTCGGGCAGTCCCATGCCATCGGGGGAACCTGAGAATGCAGCCAGTGTTTCTGCCAGCTGACCATAGAGCTGATTGGAGACCAGAATAACGCCAAACATCTCTATAGTCTAAGAAATCGGAACCTACGAGCATTTCATCACTTCAGTTTCGCAGGATTTGTAAATTGGAAAAGTATCTGATCACACTGATCTTGGTGAGATTAGATAATTAAAGGGCGGAGGATATATCTAGAGTCTGATAGATCCCAGATTTCTTAGAAGAAACATGACAATGTCCATTGAAGTTATAGGGGATATTTGCATTTCCTATGATAGCATTAAAAGTGATTAAAAAAAAATTAAAGGGACAGTGTGAGAAAATTATTAAACCCCCCCCCCCCCCACCACACACACGCACCTGTGTACATGAGCGGTGACCCTGTGCCGGTATGTAAACAGTATCTCAGCGAGCGTCAGATCAAGGGCAGTAATTCTAGAACTAGACCTCCTTTAATCTAAAATGGTAGCCTGTAAAGGCTTTTAAGAGCGTTGCCTATGGATATTACAAATGTATGCAGTTTGCCACCGATGCACAGGCATGCGCAGCAGTTTTAAAAGCATGTCATGTTTGGTATCTATTTACTTGGCATTCCATCATATTTTAAATTTTACCAAATAATTGGCCAATGTATTGTGTTCTTGTACATTAACCGCCTCCCGCCCACCATATAGTCCAATGATGGATGCAAGGCGGTTCTCTCATTCTGGGAGGACGTCATATGATGTCCTCCCATTCTCACGGCGCATGCCTCGGAAACAGATCACCGATCCACGGAAAAAGCCGAAGATGTCGGCTCGGTCATGTGATCAGCTGTGTCCAATCACCGCTGATTGCATGTAAACAGGGAAATGCCGGTTATCGGCATTTCTCTCCTCACAAGCTGTCACGCTGACAGCTCGTGAGGAGAGGAGAGCCGGTAATCGGAATTCCTCGGAGGGGACATGTGCACTTATCAGGGCACTGATGATCAGTGTAGCCCCAGCAGTGCCACCTGTCAGTATCCGTCAGTGCCACCTACCAATTGCTCCTCAGTGCAGCCTATCAGTGCCCATCACTACAGCCTCAGAGCACATCAGTGAAGGAGAAAAATCACTTATTTACAAAATTGTATAAGAAAAACTAAAACTTTTCTAAATTTTCAGTGGTTTTTGTTTAATAAAAAACCCAGAGGTGAGTAAATACCACCAAAAAAAAGCTCTATGTCACACAAAAAAAAAAAAAAAAAAAAAAAAAAAAAACTTTCATATGGGTACAGTGTTGTCATTCAAAGTGTCACAACGCTGAAAGCTGGAAATTGGCCAGGGCAGGAAGGGGGTATAAGTGCCCTGTAGGCTAGTGGTCAAAAGTTAAAAAAGTGTATGTTTCAAAAAACTTGCAATTGAAAAATCGCTGCACGAATAAGACATAAAAAATTGAAGCACCCACCATTTTATTCACTAGGGTGTCTACTTTATAAAAAAATATAGGTTTGGGGATTCAAAGTAATTTCCTAGCAAGAATACAGATTTTTTTCATGGGAACAAAAAGTGTCAAAAAAGGCTTGGTCTTCAGGTGGTTAGAATAGTGTATGATGTGTGGCATAAACTTCTAATCCTGGGCATAAATGCCCCCACCCACCAAAAAGACCCGTTTTTGGAAGATAGACACCCCAAACTATTTGCTGAGAGGCATGTTGAGTCAATAGAATTACTTTTTTTTTTTTACAAGTTTTTGGAAAATGATTTTTTTTTTTTTTTTTTTTTTTTTTTTTTTTTACACAAGATTGTCACTTAAATGAATTTTTGCTCACATGCCATGGGTAGATGGGGAATTGCTCCCCAAAAAACATTTTGCTACTGCTCCTGAGTATGGGGGTACCACATGTGACAGACGTTTTGGCAGTCTAGCCAAGTACAGGACCCCAAAATCCAATAAGCACCTTCAGGCTTTTTAAAAGGCTTTATTTCCTCATTACACTTTCTTATACCACTTTCAGAGGCCCTGAAATGCCAGGATACAAATACCTTTTTGGAAAGTGGACACCCCAGTATTTTCAGATCTCGTTTGTTGCCACAAGATTTTGGAAAATGAAACATTTTTCTTTTTTTTAGATTTCAAAACCTTGTGAGATGCCTCAAATTCCCTACTTTCCAAAAAGAGGTCAAATCCTGGAGGGCCCTGAAACTTTTTGGGGAAATCCTTTTGTAAAAGCCTGCTTATTGGATTTTGGGGACACCTCTGTACTTGGTAGACTGCCAAAACGTCTGTCACATGTGGTACCCCCATACTCAGGAGCAGTACCCCCATAATCAGGAGCAGTAGCAAAATGTTGACACTATCCTGGCATTTCAGGGTGTCCGAAACTGATAGGTAATGAGGAAGTGAAATGAGGAAGTTACACACCTTCAGGTTTTCAGAGTGGTCATTGGATTTCAGGCTCCTGTATGTGGCTAGGCATCCCCATACTCTGTACAAGTAGCAGAGTGTATTTTGGGGTGTAATTCCACATATACCCATGGCTTGTGTGAGAAATATATAATTTAAATAACTGTGCAAAAAAAAAAGTTTGTAATTTTTCAAAAACCTGTGGGGAAAAAAAAAAAAAAAAAAATCTTCCACGGACTCAATATGCCTCTCAGCAGATAGCTTAGAGTGTCTACTTTCTGAAAAGGGGTCATTTGGGGGTGTTTGTACTGTATTGGTATTTTAACACCAAGAAATGTGATGGGCAGTCAAAGTAAAAGCTGTGTAAATTCCATTATCTATACCATAGTTTGTAGATGCTATAACTTTCACACAAAGCAATCAATATACACTTATTGGGATTTTTTTTTAAACAAAAACATGTAGCAGAATACATTTTGGCCTAAACTTGACAAAATTTGAGTTTTTGGATTTTTTTTTATGACAAATGAGAAAGTTTTTTTTATTTTCTTCAAAAGTTTTTTTTGTTTATAGCGCCAATAAAAAGCGCACAGGTGATCAAATACCACCGAAAGAAAGCTCTACTTGTGTGAAAAAAAGGTCGTAAATTTCGTTTGGGTACAGCATTGCATGACTGTGCAATTATCAGTTGAAATAGTGCAGTGCCGAGTACCAAAAAGAGGCCTGGTCATTAAGGGGGGTAAATCCCCAGGATGGCAAGTGGTTAAAGTCCTAATTCCTTCACATTCCAAAATTAAGAAAAAAAAAAATCTGCAAGGTCAGTAATTGCCTGAGACAAGGAATACGTGGACAATTAAGACGCCTGCTTGCTCCCATATACCCATCTCATCAGCGATTTGTATGCTTTAGAGTGGCAGACAACCACTTCGTCGCACTGCCCTTCGGCCAATCCTCTGCTCCCAGTGTGTTCACAAAGTCTTAGCGTTCTTGCTTGCCAGTCTCAACTAAGGGCATCCTAGTCACAGGCTATCTAGAGGAGATTGTCCTGCGGGATTCATGTCCCTTGAGGCTTTCAGGAAAATGTACATAAGCCAATTTAGCTGCTCCAGGCTTTTGGATGGGTGATCAAATTCAACAAATCTGTTCTCCAGCTCTCCCTTTACATGGCATATGATCCTGGACATGCCCCAATGGTTTATTTTAAAAAGTAAAATTTATGCTCAACAACGAAGATCCAAGAGAAATCCCACACTGAGAATCGCCATTGTAGGCCCAATGGTTGCCTCCTTGCGCCCAATTTAAAAAATTTCATACCCTGCCAGCATAGAAAAAGGATGCTTTCTTCAACATTTCCATGCTACTATCCAGTCAATCTTCGTGGATCACCTGTAGAAATCCTTCCTTACCACTGGAAAGTAATTCCAACCTATGTAACTATATGCGACCTATGCAAGTTTGTCAGGCTTGTTCCAATCTAACAGTTAAGGAAACATGAAATTGACAGTTAATAGAACATGAGTTGCAGAAAAATCTGCTTTTGGCAGTGGGCCACTTGTTGCATGCCTGAAATTTAACAAGAATCAGATACCAAGACTGGTGTTAAAATCAGGTCCTGTCCAGAAAAAGTAAACCTGTCACCATGAAGTGACGGGCCTTCGGCAAAGTGAACGTTTGCCCGAATATTTGCTCCTTTTTGCTAGATTTCCACCATAGCTATGGGTGAGGGTAACCCACAGTGGTTTTCTCATGGATTTGGACATCAAATATAGAGTAACGTGTTTCTAGAAAGAAAACACAGCAACTCAGGCACAGACAGCTCTATAATAAACTATTTCTGGTTAAACGGCAGGAGGAATTGCCTGAATACCTTTTAAAGGGTTCTAGGTAGAAGTGGCAGTAAAGTATGTGACAAATGAGTTGATGCAATGCCTAGTTATCCACCGGAGACTAAACTCTGAGTGTATGAGTTCGTGCCAAGTTTGAAATATATTCACTGTAAAGTGAACACATTCCAAGCACCACTTTTGTTTTAACAGCAATAGTCAGATACAGTATGACCCCATCTTAGCTGTCCATGACACTGGTCCCCAAGTATAAGGTTCAGTCTTCAACAGTGGGCAAACCTAAAGGGGTCTGGCTTCCCATGAAATAAATCAAGTCCTAAATCTGTATAATAATCTGCACCTAACTACACACGTTACACAAAATACTGAGGAGCACTCATGCAAGATCCAGTGCCCGGAGCAACATTACAGGCTGTCCACATGGTGTGGGGTATAAGTACAGCTCCCAAGGTTTACTGCAGTTACACCAATTCAGATTAACTGCTTCTACTGCTGAACGAAGACAGTGAAGAGCTGATGATTTCTCAATAAAGGGAGTAGAGGTCCATCACCTTATGACGCTAGCTAAAAAAAAAAATAAATGACTCAGTAAGGTACTCCCACAGGGCAAGTTCTCAAAAGCTTTACCAGTGTCCAATCATTTGAAAGAAAGAGCCTATAACCCAGTGGCTATAAAGTACTCAGCATGTGTCCTGTAAGATTAAAAGAGTGAGCAGGCAGGCTTTTTTTTTTTTTTTTTTTTTTTGAAGATGACATACTATGGGGGAACTTACTGAAACTGGAGTAGAAAGTAACTTCTTGCCACTAGACACAGCACTCTCAACAGACACCTTTCCATTTAGGTGCAAAGGTTTTTTAGCATATAGGTTGTTGGCCAATGAAATGACAGCCCAATGCTCTAGAAACCAGGTCTATAGCCATGCACTTAGGTCTTCAAACTCCCATTGTCTTTCCCATGATGTGTACATATAACCTTAATATTTCGAAATTTGGGAAAAATGTTGAAGAAAAAAACTTGACAAGTGGATTAAAAAAACCAAACATTTTAATGTAAGTTTTTTTAAACAGATTACAGTTAAAAAGCAACAGTAAGGTTCTAAATATCAGGTCCTTTAGCCAAAATGTTTTAGCTGCTGCCCTTCAGACTTAGGTCACTCATTCCTTTCACAAGTAACAATAAATAGGACACAATAATGCAAAGTATCCAATATTATTGTCATGTAACAGAAAAGCCAGGTATTATAGGGGTCTACTAAAATTAAATTAGCTGAATTTGGAAGGTAAAAACGAAGTAGCTGTAAGAGAAAGGTAAATTTTACAAAATATATAGGATATTTGACTTACCAGTAAAGTACAGGACACAGGCTCTAATCTATGCAGCAAATTTAAGGTGACTGGAAGCTGGCAAAAAATGCTGCATGGACATCCTATTTAACCCCTCCCACTCCCTGCTAACCTCAATTTTGTAGAAAGCAAAAAGGGAGACCATAATAGAAGAAAGGGACCAGAATCTTACAATGTACTCCAAGAAATGCATTTTACTGGTAAATAAAAAATTCCTCACACAGTATAGGACACAGGTCCTAAATTGACTGGGTCTGTGTGACAGCAAACAATGATAAAAGGCCCAAAAGAAAGGCTCAACAGTTTCAAAGAGCAGCTTGTAGCACCAGGGGAGGCCTGAACATCCAACTGGAACAAACAAGCATGTGAACAGATGCCCAGGAAGTGGCCTTGCACATTTGAGAAAAATGCCGGCTGCTGAAAAGCTCACAAAGCACCAACAGATCGTGTAGAGTGTTTTAACAGGAGGGAAGAACCATGCAAACTACAGGACTTTAATCACTGCTAAATGAATCAGACAAGTTATCAGAGTGAGAAGCAGGGAAAAGTCAATGTCAGCAGTTGAGATGTAAACTCACAACATTCACTGCAGCAAGACAAATATTTTGGATGTCTCAGAACAGGACATAACCAGGACATTGACCTTGTGGAACAAGACCACATGCAGGAGGCTTTATGCCTCGGGACAACCTTGTGCAACAAACTACTCGCTACAGGATAATGCTGCTAAATCAGACCTTCTGCACAGATAGCAATAAGAAAGGCTGTTTCTAGGGTAAGGTCAGACAATGAGTAATCTTTTCTTTTCAGAAGCTATGCTTTTACATATTATGGATAAAGTCCCAAGATGAGACAGAGGGCAAAGGGTATGGGGTGTGCGACACAATGACCAGAGGCCTTAACTAGGCAGTGCACGCCCACGTCTCTGGAACAGAACAGGCAAGATGGAGATTTGTGTATAGATAGTAATAAAGACTGGTGCTAATCCAGACCAAAAACAGTAGGAAGGACAGAATATGCTCAACAGATACTTTCTAAAATTAAAACTTCATCTCCCACCAAGCAAGATAGGCCTTCCAGATGTGATAGTAGATTTGAAAAGTCGATTTCCAAGCCTTCAAGAAGAAAAGGGAAAAAAAAGTCTCAGGACCATGGCTTCCACAGCCATGCCACTAAAGCCAGCAAACAGGGTGACACACTGGCCCTTGGAACTGGAAATCTGGAATGGCCAGAGTCTGCCAGAAGTAATGCCCAATCACATCTGTCTGGGACAATTCGGTGCAACAAGAACTGGAATGCTCTCCTCTCTCAATCCTGCAGAGAAGACTATGAAGAATCTTAATGGGCAAAAAAGCATAAATGTCGAACTTATCCCATTGATTCACATGAGCATGCTCTACAACAGCCTAAAGATCCCTGAGCCTGGCAAAAAAAGCAGTCCCGTTGTCTGTTGGATGGGGAGAACAGAAGATCCAAAACTGGTGTCCCTACCTAGTGTAAAAAAGTATAGAAATGCCTCAAAATGGAAAGCCCATTTCTGCTGCTAATGCAGTCCTGCCCACCTTTGTGAAATGCATATTCTGGTACCTCCTTGATGGTTGGACTAGATTCTCACTGGAGCCCTTGCAATTTGAGGGGATCTGCCCTGAGGGACAACTAAGTCACCAAGCTTTAGAATGTTGAGAAGCAGGGTTTTCACCGATGATCAGGCCCATCTACAGGACTGTGCCCCAGTTTGTTACGAAACTATTGAAAGTCTTTAGAGTATAGGGCTTCCCTGACTGCAGCACTGGGTAGGAAATCCACCATGCTAGACCATTCTTGGGCAGACTTATAGAAAATACCAAAACTGTCTCACACTGCCAGAATGTTGAGCTTCAACAGTCTGGAGTGAAACTGGGAAGATGGCATAGCTTTCAAAGAGGCAACAATTAGACCCATGGAGCTCATGCAGATAGCAAGTGGGAGCCAGACATGAGTGTGGGGGGGACACAAGTTTGTCTCAAGGCAGGAAGTTCCCGGACAGGGCTGAGTCTAATGAAAGGGCCAGGTACTCCAATCTGTGAAATAGGTCTAGTGATGACTTCAGATTGAGGATTCAACCAGAGCTCTGCCGATTTTTGCTGTTGGCAATGGGCAGTAAGACCAGTCTTAACAAGAGACTGTCCAGATACCACACATGAATCCCCTGAGCCTAGAGCAGAGGCAAAACCAGGGAAAGCATTTGTGAAAACCACACAGGGCCACGAACTGTGCCAACAGGAGAGGCGAAATATTGTCAATACTGATCAGGCTATGGTAAAGCACAAACAGTGCTGATGAGGTGGAAAGACAAAGCATCCTTGAGGTTTTTACTGAGGCCAGAAAATGCAACAGGAGGGAAGCAAATGCAGACCTGGCAGTGTTCTCGCGCAAACCTTATAAACAAGTCGGGTCTTCAGAATGAGTTTACTTCCATTAGATTTCGAATTGTAAAAAAAAAAAACAAAAAAAAAAAAAAAACAAAAGGCTTGCGTGGAAACTTTAATGCTCCTGTTATTACCGAGTAATGACCCACTGAGAAAAGAGCTGCTGGACAGCAAAATCCACCCTCTTGTGATGAGGAAGGAGATAAACGGACACCATGAAGGGGAGGAAAGCAGTGTAAATTCTGGTTTGTAGTCCTTGAAAATGACGCTGGACATCTTTGTTGCAAATATGTACTTACCAGATTTGACATTGGAAAACAGGACAAAAAGGAAACTTTACTAGCCTCATAAGTCTTATTGGTACAGACATGGGCCCTCTTCTCTGGGGGATAAGAGCACTTACTCCCTTGTAAGCTTGTTGATGTGTTTATCTGTAACAGGACCAATAAGGCATACGCCTTCAAAGGATAGCCACTAAAGGAGCTTCTTGCATGGGAGCTAATATGACCAGCATTTAAACCAAAAGATCACAAGCTTGTTGATAGAGAGATTTGATGAAGTGTATCTGCCAAACTGTTCAGGTAGAAGAGATAAAGCCATATGTGGAAGGTCTGACTTTGGCATTTAGGGTACAACATGTACCACGTGCTTAGTCCAAACAGCAACTGTCAGTTGGGACTGCATAGTAGCAAAAACAGGCTGTGGGGCCTGCCAAAGAGCATTTTGGAAAGCTCCTCAACCTTTTGTCCAAAGGGCCTTGAACACAGGATTATCCTATCAAAGAAACTGCTCGATTTTGTAGGAAAACCAGGATACTATTAAAGCATTTCAGCAGATTAAAATCTTGTCCAGGCAAGGCCAGTCCCCATACAGGACAGGCTCTACCAGCCAGTGGATCATGAAAGTCTTAGCTCATTTAGGAAATGTAAAGGACCTAATATGCTGGATAGCCTGTGGTGAGCTGATCTATTGCCAATTAGGAATGCAGAGCATCAAAAGGTAGCTATAGTATCAAGCTTGTCTGGGAACTCTGCTACAGGCATGCCATCCCAATACAAATTTCTCAGGAGCTTGCCAGGTAATGCATCTGGCTCAAGGGCGAAATATAAGACCAAATCAGGAGGGGAGGTAGAAGTGACATGGATGTGAACTCTTCTCTTGCATCTCAATGAGGCCAAAAATTATGTGCATTAAAATCTCTCAGCGTGGCAGATTCTTCTCTGGAACAGAGTACTAATGCCCCGAGTTAACCTATCAACCCCACTTAGAGCTAGCAAGTCCATCTGACCCTTTCATTGTGCTTGTGCCTGCCATACTTGTGAGATATCCCGAGAGGGGTATTCATGACCTCCACAGCTGTGGAAACTGAGGGGAATGCCTTTATGTCAAGCACTTGTAGGTGAGCTGTGCAGTAACGGCTATGCTCTGCTACCAGGAAGGGGATGCGAGTCAGTCCAAAGTTGCACTCTGAAAATGGAAGAGGCAGGGCGCACAGCTGCAGTACACCAATTAGAAGAGGCAAGCAACACACCAAGGTTGCACAGGTGCAATAGTGCTGGCATATGTACGCAATTACAGTAAGTAAAATGGCACCAAATATAAAGGAAACCTGAAGCTCCCAGGGACAGCCATCAGAAAGGTGGCTAGTGGCCACCAAATACCTCAAGGGGGAAAACTTTGGAAGGGGCACCATGAGCATGAATGTTTAAGAGGCTTTCTTCCTCTACTTCCTGCTGTAGTCATATCAATTACCTTAACCTAGCTTTAACTTCCATTATGGGCAAACCCGCACAAGAACCCTAAAGGACAGAGCATTGGCAGACCAAGGCCAAAGACAGCTGCAGCTAAATTGATTAAAATACGTGCGAAGGGGAGCACCTATAGCATAATCCACTGCATATCAAACATTAAAGGCTGGTCCAGCTTCTCCCATTTGGCAGGACCCAGTCTAAAAAGACTGAGGGAACTAAAAGTACCCAGAAGCTGCAGTGGCTATAGTGAAGAAGGAATCTGGATAAAGAATCAGCTTGGTGAAAGGTAAGCAGCTCTCAGAAGAGGTAACAGGACCATCACCTAAAGACACTGGCAAAACTGCGTGATATCGCCTACATAACCCCCTTCCACTCAACCTCAGTTTTTTTTGCTAGTGTCCAGCTATCTGAAGGTAGCTGTATGAAAACCCAGTCATTATGATTAGAGAGCCTGTGTGACATACTGTATGACAAAAAAAAAAAAAAAAAAAAAAAAAAAACACCACACAATTGATGGAAATTGTAAGGGTTTCCACAGAAAGACAATATAAGGTAGTACACAGATGATCCCATTGGCAAGTAGTAATAGAGGACTGCCTTTCTAGAAGTTGCGATAACATCCCAAATCAAAATTAACTTTACACTAGATTAGTGACTTATTGTAATTTTAAGAAATGCAATTTAATAAGACCAAGACACAAGGATGCATTTGAGTAGTTCAAGAAAGAGGTCTAATTCCCAAATGCCAGTTAAGCATGTGAAATCACAAGCCAGAAAATCATAAGCCAGAAAATACAGAACAAGCAATTGCTTTGTAGTAAACTAAAGGGTATTTTGACAACTTTATAAACCCTGAGAGGAAATTTATCCTCTGTGGAAAGATATGTTCTGAAGAAAAGCAAAGGTCTGCTTGGTCAAGAATTTAACAAAATGTCAGACTTAGTTTTGGGGAGGTGGTGGCGGAGGAGCAGGGGGCATAGAAAATGGAGGTATACCTGGAACACCCATACCCATCATTGTTACAAAGTTAGAAGGATCTATTGGAGGTGGAGGAGGTGGTGGTGGGGCATACAAAAGGCCAGATGTTCCTGGAGGTGGTGGAGGTGGGGGTGGTGGAGCACTAGGTGGAAGTGGAGGCTGAACACCCGGAGGAGGTGGCACCAAGGAAGCACTCGTCTGGATACTTGTGCCTGTTGACGCGTTAGCTCCTCCCTGCTGCTGCCACGGAGGAAGGGAAGCAGAGGCAGAATTTGTGGTTTGTGATGCTGAAATGAAAAAAGAAAGCAGTTGTTGGGTGGGCAAAGTTACACAGGCAGCTAAGATTTCAAAAAGCAAATTTAAAAGTTCATACTCACTTTGCTGCCAAGGAAGAGGTGCTGTTGGTTGTGGAGGAGCAGCAGATGCTTGTTGCTGCCAAGGTGGCAAAGTTGGGGCTGATGGAGGTGGTGGAGGAGGTGCTGGCCCAGTAGGCGGTGGAGGTGGAGGCGGTGGCATTAGGCCCATGGGGTGAGAATGCAACAGACCTGCAATTGGGAAAGTGAAGTAGCGTAATGCTGATATAATCAAAGAGAACAGGTTTCAACTATTCAAAATCCTACCCATGGGATGTGGACCAGGTGGATGGGCTCCAGGATGTGGCTGCATCCAGTGAGGATGAGGAGCAGTAGGATTAGGCTGGATGGGTGGACCATTTCCTGCCCCTCCTATAGGGGCAGGGAAAGAGTGAGGTGCACCATGCAAAGCTGGAAACGGCCTATCTGTGGTCATCCAGGGAGGACGACTCTGTGTACGGAAACAAAGGGTAAATTCAAATCTTAAAATCTGAGTAAAATTTTATAACTTTGACATGTGTTAGTAAAACTGTACATATCACCACAAATACTTTGTACATCCAGGTGAATAGCTTTTTTTCTCACGACAAATTGGGCTTTCATTTGATGGTAAAGGATATCTCCAAAATCGTAAAAAATATTTTGTTTAATTTAGCTTTGTGTTTCTTGTTACTACCATAACCTACCAACAAAGAACCAAAAATAAAATATCCAGCTCTTGACGATTGCAGCAATACCAGAACCAATAGTGCGCATTTTGTTTTTTTTCACCTAAAAAAACACAGACACTGATATCAATTTAAAAACAAAAAAAAACTGACCTTTGACCCAAACCCTGGCACTGAACTAGATCAAACCTTGATCTAGGTTTTTTTTTTCCCCTTTAATTTTTATTTTTTACAGATTTTTTTTCTCTCTGCAAGGAGATACAATGTATCACTCTCCTTCATTCAGAGAAAAAAAAAAAAACAAAAACAAGGGGGGCAGGCTTCACAGTGACGGATCACTGTGATAAGCAATCAGAGGCTATCACAGCGATCATGTGACCCGGAATCGGGAGTCCCGGATCACGATTGTTAGAATGGGACCTTGGGCTCTCAGTGCCACCCCGGTCTTCGTGCTGGGAGCAAAATGCAGTCCCATGGAAAAAAGCCCAATTCTGTGAGGCCGCTTATTTCTTTGACGTTGGCATCAAGGGGTTAAAGAATATTCCATTCAAAAAATACATTTGACTCAGAACTATAAGTTTTTTGTAATGGTAACAAGCTGTGGGCCTTTTAGAGAATGTGATGGCAACATTTTTAGGTTTATATTTTTACATATGCAGTTTGTCCAAACCATAAGCAAGTGGAAATACTCTGAGGCAGAAAGTGTGCTGGGCAATTTTTTAAGCATTTCAAGAGGGGGCACAGATGCCTAAATAAATTTGAGCTCCTCCAAATAATCCAAAACTTTTGTGCACAGTAAAGTGCCTTTATTTAAGTCCATTGAGGAACAGTGTTTTTTATTCAGAAACTGCTTACAAGAGGATTAGACACTAGGCCTAAACAACTATAATTCAACCTACAACCATCATTGCATAGCTGAAGCAGTCAATATAAAAAAAATGGAAGTAACCGACAAAGGAGGAAGCGGTGTCCCAACAAAAGATTTTTACTGTAACTACAGTCTAAAAAAATTCACAACATATCTGTGCTTAGCAATGTATTTTGCTATATGTGGTGTTACTGGAATGTTTTAAAAGCTAGTGTACACTTTATGAGTTAGGAACTAAAATCATAATGTTGTTATACATGAATGTGTACCTATTTGACACCTGGGAATCCATTTTATTTTTCTCTCAAATTACTATTTTGTTGAACAGAAATATTTCAAAATATTACCTAATTGATATGTTACAATAACCTTGTGCTGTTACACTTGTGTAATATAATGCAATGCGTAGTTCTAGTTAATATACTGTAATCTAGTGGACATTTTTAATATACTGTAATCTAGTGGACATTTTGGTTATTGCACCTTCCATTTCACTCTTTCATCCTGTGCCCTGCCACTAGTTAATGAAGCAATTCCTCTTCCTTTTTCACCATGTCTTCTTGGGATGAATGTGGTCGCTTGTCTCTAGGCCTCATGTAATCTGCTCGCATGCAGGGACACATTAACATGTTTTGACCTGGAAATACCATCCTTTAATTTATCTGCTATATCTTATTGTCTGATGTACCTTGTTGCATTGCAATAAAGATCCGTGGATGAGGTAAAACAGATGTTTGAGTTCAGCCATCTGATAAAAGACTGTCCACAGCTACTGTATTCGGTTATACAGGCCAAGCATAGAGGTCTCAGCAAGGAATAAGTCACTAATACAACAGTTGAAGTCAGAATAAACCCAATGTTATACATTAATTAAATGGTCTAACATGATGAAGTTTAAATTAAAATGGTATACCAGAGGTGGTTGACTTCCTGCCATATTAGTTGGCCTTGGGGCTCCTTGAACAGGATTGTGGGAAGGAGTAGTTGTGGCTCCTATAGAGGAGGGCACTGGGGCTTCACCCAGTTCTGCCATGAGGGAAAGGTATTCTTTATCCATCCTTGCTTTATCCTGGGCTGACTGAGGTTCCCCAGGTCGTACCTGAACACTACAAATAAGCAACAGTTATGGGGGAAAGAACTTTCTACATGCAATTCAAATCCATGTTGACACAGGAAAAAAAAAAAAAAAAAAAAAAAAAAAAAAAAAAACACACAAATGTACCTCCTAATTGTACAGGTACCCTGGAAGCAAAAACTAAACCTGTGCTGTGCGCACCTGTGGAGGGCAGTGTTTACCACAGGAATGCACTAGTACACCCACGTGGATAGATTGAAAGCAGTGAGTGTCCGTGCCATTGACTGATATCAATAGGACTGCCTGCAAGAGGATGCATGAAATGCCTGTGCATCCTAGTGTGGGTAAACACAGTTTTGGCATAGATATTGAAATTATGACCGATCATGCCAAAAATGCTCTTTCATTGAAAGATGATCATATGAAGCAATTTATTATCAAATAGTTGAATCATAACAGAAATCACCCAAATGGCCATGATCAAAAGTTTATATACACTGGAATGCTTGGCCTTGGTACAGACACACAAGGTGACACACGTATTAAAATGCCAATTAGAGGTTAATGTCCCACATCTATGGCTTTTTAAATTGCAATTTTGTGTCAGTGTATAGTCAATGAGTTTGTTAGCCCTCCCGTGGAAGCACTGGCTAGGCTAGATACTGAGCCATCAGGATCAGAAAATAACGGTCAAAAGTCCTGTGTAACAAGGTAATACTGTGGCACTGGTGCAGTAAAAGCTTCTGGCACCTCGACCAAACAGCTAATTTTTGTTCAAGTATCACCATATTGTACTCCTTAAAAACAACCACACCATCTTTTTCCAGATGAGACTGTAGTTCTTTTGGAGGTTCCCTGTGGGTTTTTCTTTGTAAACCGAATAATTCTTCTGGCAGTTGTGGCTGAAATCTTTCTTGGTCTACCTGACCTTGGCATCAAGAGATCCCCGAGAGATTTCCACGTGATTTAACATTACTGATTGGCATTTTCAAGGCTTTGGACATCTTATGTCCTTTTCCATCTTTATAAAGGTCCATTACCTTGTTACGCAGGACTTTTGACAGTTCTTTTCTGATTCCCATGGCTCAGTATCTAGCCTAGTCATTGCTTCCACGTAAGAGCTAACAAACTCAATGACTATTTATACACTGACACTAACTGCAATTTAGAAAGCCACATATGGGGGACATTAACCTCTAATTGGCATTTTATCCCGTGTGTTTCACCTTCTGTGTCTGTACCAAGGCCAAACATTCCAGGGTATGTAAACTTTTTGATCATGGCCACTTGGGTGATTTCTGTTATGATTTAAAAAGGAGCCAAAACAACAATTTGATAATAAATTGCTTCATATGATCATCATCCTTCAAAATAATAGCATTTTTTGGCACGATCAGACATTTTCAATATCAATGCCAAAATTTCACAATTTCTGCCAGGGTATGCAAATGTTTGAGCACAACTGTACTTTAGTACACTCCATGTTAACTAGGACTTTGGGTGTAACAAGTTGCTAAGCAATGGTTTATACTTCAGGTTTTTTTCATACATTTTATTGGTTTTTCAACATAGAAAACTGAAAGCTCAAACCAGAAAATAATCAACCTATTTCGTGGTACGCACATTCATTAAGGTGAATGCCTTGAGTGTCTACAGTAGGCAAAGACAACCCAAATTTTTTATCAACTGGAAAAAGCGGTCACATTGTCAGGAGGAAACTATGACTCCACAGGTTGTTTCCAGTCCTCACAAAAAGGTTTAAATGAACAGAATGTAATAGGGAGAGTTATGGAAGCCACAGCTCTATGGGATCTAATGCCTGAACAGCCTATCCTAGTTTCAAGAGAAAACAATAAGATACATCAATAAGAGGATCAAGAACCTCTTGTAAAACGGAGTTATGTCGGACTTGCTGAAACACCAGTTCTTCAGAAGACTGTGAAGGCCCTAAATCTGAATCAAATGGTAATACAGTGCCTTGAAGAAGTATTCATACCCCTTGAAATTTTCCACATTTTGTCATGTGACAACCAAGAAAGTAAATGTAAAAACAGAAAAGATACGAGCGCTGGATAAAAAACCCTAAAAGCGACTAGCATGAAAGACGAACACCAAGAGCCTCCAAAGTAAATATATCAAACGAACATGCAGCGCTAATAAATTCAATAATACATGCATATAATCATACGGTGCATATAATAAATGGTATTGTGAAACACCACTTAATAATGAAATAGATCTTAAAAATGTCTAAAAGTCCAGGAATAGTAATAATGGTGAATAAATATCTCCAACCAAAGTGTTCTTGCGTGCATAATACAAAATTTCAAGGCAAGATGGTGACAAAATAAGTGACTTCTGTGACCATATTCCTCCCACAGAGATGAATGTAGATTGCACTAACCAGAAAGCGCAATGGTAATGCGCATTTGAGTGTTAACCAACTCCTGGTTATCCGGCTATTGAAACTGGATCACAGAGAATGGTCATCTGGCCTGCGTCAGCAGGGCAAACATCGCAACCTCAGGGTCTCCAGGTACCAGGGGACGTGTAAGTCTCACCACCAGGGGAGTTTAACCAATCATGATGTGGCCACCAGATCATCATCCCAATAAGTCTTGAAAGAGGGGGGGGGGGGGGGGGGGGGGGGGGGGGGTGGGGGGGGGGGGGGGGGGGGGGGGGGGGGGGGGGGGGGGGGGGGCTCGGAAGTAACGAGCCAAAACAAAAAAGTCTGATAGTGTAGTACTTTATTATCCACAGGGGTAAAATAGACAAATATTTGAATGTACTACTCTCACATGTAGTAGTAAGCAGCTGGTAACGGGGAATTCCAAAATGGCCACCAGCCGTCCATAGGGGCCATGCGGTGTGACGTCACAGGGTAGAAGGCACCTCCCTAACGCGTTTCGTGCGCTTGCACATTATCAAAGGGAGTCCCCTAGAGTGAAATTTTTGCCCATTCTTTGCAAAATAGCTCAAGCTCTGTCAGATTGGGTGGAGAGCATCTGAACAGCAATTTTCAAGTCTTGTACAAATTCTCATTTGGATTTAGGTCTGGATTTTGACTGGGCCATTCTAACACATGAATATGCTTTGATCTAAACACCATTCCACTGTAGCTCTGGCTGTATGTTTAGGGCCTTTGTCCTGCTGGAAGGTGAACGTAAGCCCCAGTCTCAAGTCTTTTGCAGACTAACAGGTTTTCTTCCAAGATTGCCTTGTATTTGATTCATTCCATCTTCAAATCAACTCTGACCAGCTTCCCTGTCCTGCTGAAGAGAAGCATCTCCACAACATTATGCTGCCACCACATTTCACGGTGGGGATGGTGCGTTCAGAGTGAAGTGCAGTGTTCGTTTTCCCGCCACACAGAGGTTTTGCTTTTAGGCCAAAAAGTTCAATTTTGGTCTTATCTGACTAGAGCACCTTCTTCCATGTTTGCTGTGTCCTCTCTATGGCTTTTCGCAAACGGCAAATGGGACTTCTTATGGCTCTCTTTCAGCAATGACTTTCTTCTTGCCACTCTTTCATAAAGGCCAGAATTGTGGAGTGCACGACTAATAGTTGTCCTGTGGACAGATTCTCCCACCTGAGCTGTGGATCTCTGCAGCTCAAGAGTTACCATAGGCCTTTTGGCTGCTTTCCCCGATTAATGCTCTCCTTGCCTGGCCTGTCAGTTTAGGTGGATGGCCATGTCTTGGTAAGTCTGCAGTTGTGCCATACTCTTTCCACTTTGGGATATTGAATTGAACAGTGCTATGTGAGAAATTCAAACACAGATTTTTTTTTTTTTTTTTTTTTAAATAACCTAACCCTGCTTTAAACATGTCCAAAACTTTATCTCTGACTTGCCTGGTGTTCCTTGGCCTTCATGATAGAGGTTTGCTAGAGAACAATTTGTGAACAAACGCTGAGAGCTTCACAGAAGAGCTGTATTTATACCAAGATTAAATTACACATAGGTGGACTCTATATTTACAAGTAGGTGACTTCTAAAGGCAAAATGGTTCCACTAGATTTTAGTTAGGGGTATCAGAGTAAAGGGGGCTAAATACACTTTTCAAATATCTATTTGTAAAAAAATTTGAAAACCATTTATCAGGTTTCCT
The DNA here is from genome assembly GCA_951230385.1 of Staurois parvus. Classification (NCBI taxonomy): domain Eukaryota; kingdom Metazoa; phylum Chordata; class Amphibia; order Anura; family Ranidae; genus Staurois; species Staurois parvus. The sequence continues at coordinate 653,645 of CATNWA010000170.1, forward strand.
TCCACTCCACAATTATGTGCTACTTTGTACCGGTCTATCACATAAAATCCCAATAGAATACATGTACATTTTTGGTTGTAACATGACATGTGGAAAATTTCAAGGGGCAGGTGGCTCAGGCACTCGGATGTGCAGACACCATAACGCGTTCTCAGGTGTGGAGTGCATATTGATCCCCTGTGAGCAGGACTAAAACTGACATCTACAGGCTGCAGTGACCAATACTAGCTGAAACCATTTCCTTAATGAATTCTTTATCTTGTATGCAATCACAAAGACATAAGTAACCACATGACAGGGAAAGAGTGATTGCTTCCTAACTGCTAGTAGGGACCAAGTATGTGACAGCAAGCTGGTCCGCTGGTAGACTCAGGGAAGACATTTAATAAATAGGCATTGTTGTAAAATAAAACTGGTGGTGGGAAGGGATTAAAGAACTACACCCAGGGCCAAGAAATGTTAAACATCCAGTGGAGTGACAAGTCACATGCGTATACTGCTACTCTTTCAAAGACCTAGGACCAAACAACTGTTCAGCTGCTGTTTAGTCTTCAAAGATCGAGATATATATATATATATATATGTATATATATATATATATATATATATATATATATATATATATATATATATATATTTATATTACACGCACACACACACACACACACACACACACGTGCGAAATGCTTTCAACAATATATTTTAATTGCTTACTTTTGTCAATTTACAAAATGCAAAGTGAGTGAACAGAAGAAAATTCTAAACCAAATCAATATTTGGTGTGACTACCCTTTGGCTTCAAACTAGCATCAATTCATAACCTTGCAAAAAATCAGGAATTTTGTAGATTAGAGTCAGGTGTATGATTAACCAGTTATAACAAGGGCTAATGATCAATTTCATATGTAGTTTGAAACAGTCATTAACTGAAACAGCTGTTTTGGGAGGCTAAAAACTGAGTGAGGAACAGCCAAAAACAGCTAAGGCGTGGTTTCACATTTTGTCCATTTTTGCAGTGTTTTTTTTTTTTTTTGTTTTTTTTTTAACCACTTCAAGTCCGGACACTTTCACCTTCTTCCAGTCCAGAAGAAATTTTCAGCTTTCAGTGCTATCACACTTTGAATGACAATTATGGTCATGCAACACTGTACCCATATGTGTAATTTTTTTGAGACTGATAAAAACTTTATTTTGGTGGTATTTATTCACCACTGGAATTTTTAATTTTTGCTATTTTTTTTGCTAGGTCACCTAACAACTGACCTCCTCCACTCCTCCCACCACTCCATCCCCTACAGCCATTTCCTCCTGTACCACTTTCCCCTCCCTCCTAGATTGTAAGCTCGAAAGAGCAGGGCCCTCGAAACCCTTGTGTATTGTATTGTTACTGTCTTGTCTCATGTTCTGTCCCCCTTGCTATTGTACAGCGCTGAGCAAACCCTTTGGCGCTATATACTGTATAATAATAATGAATGTCAAAATTTTGAAAAAAGTTTTATAAAATTTTGCAAATAAAATCTCTTCATAAATCTTGACCTAAATGTATTTAGTTTATAACCAAAAAAATTATAAATTTTTCAAAAATGTTTATATTTGATTTTTTTTTATACATTTCTTAAAACATACTGTCACCCTAGCAGTACAGTGTCACCATAGTGACACTGTACTACTTGCGGGGGATGATTTTTTTTCTTCCTTTTTTTACACCGATTGCTTTTACATAAAGGCTGTAAAAGCATTCATTTCTCTTATCTGCATTCCTGCAGCCATTGAGAAATACTGTGGAAAGCAACTGGGAACAGAAACTCAGGCACGAAAAATGACAGAGCGTGGTCAGTGCATGCTTCCGCGCACAGTGAGCAGAAGTCATGAACTGTCTGCAGTGTCAATAGCTACAGACCTCCAAACCTCCTGTGGCCTTCAGGTTAGCACAACAGTGCGTAGTGAGCTACATGGAATGGGTTTCCATTGCCGAGCCTTCAATCACCAAGTGCAAGGCAAAGAGTCAGATGCAGTGGTGTAAAGCACGCCACCACTGGACTCTACAGCGGTGGAGACGTGTTGTGGAGTGATGAATCACATTCTCTGTCTGGCAATCCAATGTACGTGTCTGCGTTTGGCAGTTGTCAGAGAGCGGTACTTGCCTGACTGCACTGTGCCAAGTGCAAAGTTTGGTGGAGGGGGGGATTATGGTGTGGGGTTGCTTTTCAGGGTTTGGGCTTAGCCCCTTACTTTCAATGAAGGGAACTCTTAAGGCGTCTGCATACCAAGCAATTCTGAACAATTTCATGCTCCCAACATTGTGGGAACATTTTGGGGATGGCCCCTTCCTGTTCCAACACGACTGTGCACCAGTGCGCAAAGCAAGGTCCATAAGGACATGGATGAGCGAACTTGACTGACCTGCACAAAGTCCTGATCTCAAACCGATAGAACACCTTTGGGATGAATTAGAGCAGCGAGTGCGAGCCAGGCTCTCTCAACCGACAAGTGCCTGACCTCACAAAATGCGCTTTTGGAGGAGTGGTCAAACATTCTCAGGCACTCCTAAATCTTGTGGACAGCCTTCCCAGAAGAGCTGAAGCTGTTATAGCTGCAAAGGGTGGGCCAACCTAATATTGAACCCTACGGACTAAGAGGCCATTAAGCGCGCGTGCGCGTGCGTGTATTTTATTTCACACATTCACACACTTTTTTATATTACAACTGTGCATGCCTTTTTTTTTTCCAACTGTCCCTACTTGTCCCTGAACTTACCTTGTAAACTTGCAGTCAGAGGCAATATGGCCAGCTCCTCCACACTTTGTGCACAGGGTGGTGTTAGTAATGGTACGTGTTTCAGTACTTTGCCAGGGCCGCAATATCCTGTAAAATTAATGGCTGTTATCAACTGGAGACCTAGAAATTTGAAATGTGAACTTATGGCCTTATGCATATATGGTATCTGTGCACATACAGATCTTGCAAGGTTAATCAGATCTCCCTCAGACACAGTACATTTGATTTGTTAAAGCAGAACTTGGAGCATCCATCTTCTTGTTAATTTAGTAATTGCTCTGAAACAGCTTATTCATTTCAAATAAAACCTAATTCCCAGTGGTTTCCGGTTTATAAGGCTGGTGGCTGTTATGTCTCCTATTCCTCCAGCCACCAGCCTTGGCACATCCCTCTGCAGTTTTTTTTTTTCTCCAGCAGTGATGAGAATCCGTCACTGGTGGCTATAGTGCGCAGACCAGGACTCCCACACTCTAGTCTGTACCACCTATGAATTACAGCTCAGGACACTTTGGGTCTGTCACGCTCCCCCCCTACGCCACTCCATTGCGGTCTGCAGCCCATGTCCTAGCAACTAATTACTTATCCCCAACTCTCGAAGGAAAAAAAAACAAAAGGGGAGGATAAAGATGCAGAACCACCAGCATGATGACGCAGTGGGGACACAGGCTCAGCCATCACTATTAACAGCATTGATCCCCCGGGGATATGGTATTTGATGGCCATTCTGTATGAAAGCAGAGGGGAGCCCAGTGGCTATACAGCGCTTGGAGGCTGGAGCAGCTAAGCACTAAAAATAGGGAGCGACAGACATAATGTACAAAATAGTGCAGCGCTTAAAAATATAAAATATTTATGTATGCGACAGTTACCCTAAAAATATCTACATATTGCACAACAAAAAGTGTCCATAAAAACAAAAGTGAATATGTGAATGAATACAGATAAACAATTTAATAGTGCTTATAAAGTGCCAGTAATGTAACCAAAGTCCATAAATTATCCCAAAAAAGGAAGAAGTTCTAGAAGGATCTCCAATCTTCCTAGTGTGCTCAATTCACAGTGCACGGTCCTCCACCACCATGCACTCACCAGAAGTGCTAATGATCAATAAACTACAACCCAATCCTAAAGGGACCTCCACAAACCGCTCCTCCGTACAGCCGGATATACAACCAGAACGGAATCCTAGGAGAATCGCTCAGCACACGGAGACCAAGGAATAATGTAAAGTGTAGCATTTAATGAATGAAAAAGGTGATTAAAATGAACTATGACAATCTTCCACATGGGAAAAAAACATTTGTGACTGGACTTAGTAAGATGGTTGCCGATCCGGACCTCGAGAATGGCAGCGAAACATCTGCACGTAAGGCTCCCTCCGACGCGTTTCGTACACACGTCCTCAGGGACACACCTACTGCTGTCATCAATAGTACCCTCCTTAAATAGCCTGCAGACGTGCCACAGAATGTAACAAGCGTCATTTTGTTTGAAGACCAAAGAGGCCATATTACTATGAAACATAGCTATAAAGGAGCCATATTCCAGTGGAATAAAAATATATTGATCATTGTGGAACATGGAATATGCATTACATAGACAAGAATCCACCAGGTTATTGTAGTCCACAGATTAAAAAAAAAAAAAAGAGGAAACCGCCAACAAAGTTAGCCATCCTATGGCCTGTAAATGGTGATTTATAAATCCATCTTAAAAAATAAAAATATACATCCACAAAAATTACATGGAGATAAAAAATGCCTACCTAATAAAATGTGAAAAAAAACCCCAAAACAAACAGGCTATTTAAATACTTAAGAAAAATAAATCATCCTAAAAAAACATCCTAAACACAAGGTGATAATACAATATAAAATAAGAGTACAGATGATATAAGGTATATCCATAGAAACAAAATGAAAAATGCCTATACATAACAGAATAAACTGGAATACAGATGGACAGTAAATGCATCTTAACTTATCTGTGAAAAAATTATATGAATTTTAATGTTCAAGCCTAAGGGTACCAACGTAAGCATCTCATATCCATTTAGTCGTTCTACGTTTTTAACCTGTGGACTACAATAATATGGTGGATTCTTGCCTTTGTAATGCATATTCCATGATCCACAATAAATCAATATATTTTTTGGTCCATTAGAAAATGCCTCCTTGTAGTTACAAGTTGTTCCATAGTAATATGGCCTCTTTGGTCGTAAACAAAATGGCGCTTGTTATTGGTACACTCTGTGGCACCCTCACAGGCTACTTAAGAAAGGTACTCTTGACATAAGCAGTAGGCATATCCCTGAGGATGTGCGTGTACAAAAAACATGCATCGGATGAAGCTTACATTCTGATATATCGCCGTTCCTGAGGTCCAGATCAGCAGTCATGTTAGCAAGTCCGGCCACAAAATGTTTGTTTCCCATGGAAGATTTTCGTAGTTGGTTTTAATATTGAACTTTTACTACAGTAAATACAACACTATAAATTATTCCTTGAGCTCTGCGTGGTGAGCATTCTCCTAGGATTCTGTTCGGATTGTATTTTTAAGCTGTACTGAGGAGCGATCTATGGAGGTCCCTTATGATTGGTGAGTGCATGGTGGTGGACTGTGCACACTGGGAAGATTGGAGATCCCTATAGGACTTTTCTTCATTTTTTGGGATGTTTTATGGACTTTGGTTACATATAAATCACTGGCACTTTATGACCACTATTAAATTGTTTATATTTATTCACATAATCATTTTTGTGTCTATGAACACTTTGTGCGATATGTAGATATTTTTAGGGTAACTGTCACATAAATCTCACCTGTTGTCATCTTCCCGTAAAGTACCATTTAGCCGTGCCAACTCTCGTAACTGCATCTTGCGAAGGTCATTCTGATCCTCCGGAGTCTCTATACCTTGTTTTGAGAATATTCCGAATCTAAAGAAGAAGAAAAAAAATAAATAAATAAATTAAAAAAAAAAAAAAAGATTTTCAAATTCAGACTAACCCTAGTGTAACTTCTGGAAAAGGTTTTCAAGAAGGGCCGATTTACAATAAAAGGTCATTATGAAAATGTTAGAGCTAGTCTACCCTTTCCAAATTAAACATGGTGAAGAGCCCAAATTCTTCTTTAAATCACCAGATTAAAAACACCAAGTGCTTATTCAAAGCAATCCAAACACTGCTTACCTGATCTACAGCCTTCTTGACATTTTCCATAGTATTTTGCTGTTACCAAGGCATGAAGCGGCTCATCCTCACCAGGAAGAGTCTGCCCGTCCTTGCGTGCAACCTTTCCTTCCTTCACTGAACCTTTGCCCCGGATCATAATTTTAGCATTG
>CATNWA010000170.1:664765-692265 GCA_951230385.1 Staurois parvus
TTCATCAATTTTCCTCATCCGTCCACGACCAGGGAGATTAGCTACAGTGCCATGGGTTGCAAAAAACTTCTTGATAATGTTGCGCACTGTGGACAAAGGCAAATCTAGTTCTCTGGAGATGGACTTGTAACCTTGAGATTGTTGATATTTTGCCACAATTTTGGTTCTCAGGTCCTCAGACAGTTCTCGTCTCCTCTTTCTGTTGTCCATGCTTAGTGTGGCACAGACAGACACACAATGCAAAGGTTAAGTGAACGTCTCTCCTTTTTATCTGCTTTCAGGTGTGATTTCTATATTGCCCACACCTGTTACTTGCCCCAGGTGAGTTTACAGGAGCATCACATGCTTGTAACATTCTTATTTATCCGCAGTTGTGAAAGGGTGCCAATACTTTTGTCCAGCCCATTTTTGGAGGTTTGTGTGACATTATGTCGAATTTGCTTTCTTTCCTCCTTTTTTTTTGTTTTTTGTCCCAATACACACAAAGGGAATAAAAATGTAAAAAAAAAATTAGCAAAAAAAAAAAAAAAAAATAAAAATACTGTTTCGTGAAAAAATAATGAAAAAAAAAAAAACCAAAATCAAAAAATGCCAACAATTTCGGCCATGAAAAACAAATACACACACATATATACGCATACATATATAACACACACACACAAAACATTATCCATAATTCCTACTCTTACCCTCTGAATACAAGTTGCTTGCTTTGTTAAGGGATATTCACATAAGTCCAGTTCCTTGGGGGTTTTGAAAACCCTCTTAATACAAATTTTAAGGCTTTAAAAATATGGATTTAAATTCATATTTATTTTTTTATGGTATTTTATTGTATTCGCCCATTTGCTTTAAGCTGTGCTGGGCAGTTTATTACTGGTCTCAGCGCATTTGCCCTCTATTAAGATGGCAAGTTGTACTTAGAGGGCGGGTGGACAGTGCATATAAGCCAGCCGCACGTCTGACGGACACATCCTGATGTAACTTCCTGACTCATTTCGTCATTATGACTTCGTCAGACGCCCAATTGAACGTTTAGTGGTGGCCATTTTGGTTGAGGTCCAAGGAATTGTATACAAAAACGCTGATGTACATCTTGTACGTGTAAGAGCTTTTTGCATTCAATAAATGATGGTTTTGGTTTTGCTACGCGATGGTTTCTTTCCTATTCTGTTTTGATTTGCATGCCGGCACTGTGATGGAAGTAGCAAGAGCGATGTTGGTTTGAGTTGCCAAATAGGAGTAAATAGGAATCTATTTACTCAAGGCTATATTCTTATGCAATCCGGTACGGTGCATGAGCTGTGAGGTGGTGGATCACCCTATTGTTTCACATAAAATCGGTGCTCACTAGTTTGGGATGAAGGGTGCACCAAGTGGCACTATATGAAATTTGTTAATACTACACTATATGAATTTAAAATTGCTTGGAGGGTTATCATTCACAAGGAGTATTACTGGAGAAATAATTCACGTGTTGAAAATCCCTTTACAAAGGAAGCAACTTATGTTCAGAGGGTAAAAGTAGGAATTACAGATATCACATGTTCACATTTAGTGAAATTTTTGCCACGTTTTGAGCACTTTCATGTGAGTGTAATTTAGTAAAGTCAATATTCATGTGATAGAGGTAATGCACTATGTGTGGTTTTATATATATTTGTTTTTGAGGGATAAAGAGGAAGAGGATGACATCACTTTGAAGATATAGAAATTGAGCAGCTAGTGAGCCATGGTGCAAACCCAAGAAATGGGATGCTACCTGCTGTTATAAATTGAGGACGTTGACCAAGTTAAACACTGAGCAACAGTTTAACAAACATTAATTTACCTGCAAGGAAACACATGCATCATTGCTTTGCACAAAAAGGGATTCACTGGAAAGGATATTGCTGCTACTAAGATTGCACCTAAATCAACCATTTATCGGATCATGGGAACATCAATGAGAGAGGTTCAATTGTTGTGAAGAAGGCTTCGGTGTGCCCAAGAAAGTCCAGCAAGCACCAGGACCGTCTCCTAAAGTTGATTCAGCTGCAGTATCGGGGCACCACCAGTGCAGAAGGTGGAATGGCAGCAGGAAGAGTACATCTGCACACACAGTGAGGTGAAAACTTTTGGCGGATGGCAGCGAAGAAGCCACTTCTCCCCTCCCCAGAAAAACATCAGGGACAGACTGATTCTGCAAAAGGTACAAATATTGGACGGCTAAGAACTGGGATAAAGTCATTTTCTCTGAATCCTCTTTTAGATTGTGTGGGGCATTTGTAAAAAAAAAAAAAACCTTGTATGGAAAAGAAAAAGGTGAGCATTATCATAAGTCCTATGTCATGCAAAAAAGTAAAGCATCCTGAAACCATTCATGTGTTGTTGCTTCTCAGCCAAGGGAGTGGGCTCACTCACAATTTTGCCAAAGAACACAGCCATAAAGAAGGTACAAAAACATCCTCCGAAAGCAGCATCTCCCAACAATCCAAGAACAGTTTGGTGACTAAATGCCTTTCTACATTTTGGGTCCATGGCCAAGAAACGCCCCAGACCTTAATCCCATTGAGAACTTGTGGTAAATCCTCAAAAGGCGGGTGAAACCCCCCCCCCCCACAAATGACAAACTAAGTATTATGCAAGATTTGGCTGCCATCAGTCAGGATGTGGTCCAGAAGTTGACAGCATGCCAGGGCAAATTGCAGAGGGTTTGAAAAAGAAGGGCCAACACTGCAAATATTGACTCTTTGCATAAACTTAAAATTGTCAATAAAAGCCTGACACTTATGAAATGCTTGTAATTATACTTCAGTGTACCACAGTAACATCTGACAAATATCTAAAAACACTGAAGCAGCAGACTTTGTAAAAATTAATATTTGTGTCACTCAATTTTTGGCCATGGCAGTAAATAAGTCTTTTAGGCTGTTAAAGATGTTTAAAGTGTTAGTTATGACATCAAGTTGAGGTGATTATAAAGCTTAAAGCAGTCCTTGCATTAAAGGTAAAAAATGTTTAGGCATCAGTGTTCCTTCTCACCCCTCTTACTTACCAAGCCATCACTTGATCCAGCACTAGGCACATCTGCAGATAGTCTCAAAGCCTGTGGCAAGGAAGAGGGGGTGGGGCTGAGTCCCACTGTGACAAAAGACACAGACAGCATGGCTCGGGAGCAGGCCTGCATGAGTGCCCTCCTATAGAGGCACTTGCAGGAGAAGAGCAGACCCTCCATTAAACAGAGCAGGTAAGTATAAACCTGTAAGTTTGCTTTTATAACAAAGCATTTACAATCGCTTTAGTGGATAAAGTGGATGAATTCTTGGAGATTAGCTTTAAAATTTGATTCCGGTATGCAGTAATCTAACTTATACCTCCCGGTCTGCTGCTCAGCTACCTACCTTTTTCAAAAACATTTACCTTATTCACTTGACTGAGTAGGAGATAAGTCCTCCAAACTTCCTAGGGTGTATTGTCTACCACCTCATCCTCTTCACCTGCCGTCATTTCCTCACTGCTATCATCAGCAATCACATATCACAAAGAAAGTCCAGGCATTAAAATGCAACCGCTCATGGGGAAAATTACACTTGCAGATAGTCTGCCAGTGTCATTGTGTAAAAACAAAATTTAGTGGCATTAAAGTCACAATTTTCCTATATAATTTTTTCCCCCTCTTCTGAGCTTCCCTTTTAAAATTTTCATATAAAAAAAAAAACAGGGTTAGAAAGATACTTCTGGAAGAAATTTTCAAATGGAACCACGCAGCTTAATCAGCAATGGCTTTAATGAAAAAATATAACACATAGTATACAAAATAATTGAGCTAAAACCACTTACCGACAAATCACTAATTTAAAAGACAACGTTGTTTAGTCACTCAGGCAGCTGCTCACTCAGCCACATTCATACATAGACCCCCTATTTCTGAACTTTCTGAACTTTCTGAACGTGACATCCCCATGCACAGCGGTCGTCTCATTGCTCATGAATGAAATGAAGGTCGAGCTGAGACGACCGCTGTGCATGGTGATGTCACGTTCAGAAAGTACGTGGGGGCTTGCAATCAAACATGTTTTGCCCAATGCGCTTGAGCTTCCTCAGGGTTGGGCGGGGCCAGTAAGTCTAAGGTATTTATACCCTGTGGTGTAGATAACCTACTTAGGTTAATGGGTGACACCCAGTGGCCAATTACATTTGCTCACACACAAGTTTTGGTAAACTGTGCCTCCGACCAAGAATAAGAGCCGTACTATAGGATAACAGATTACCAATCAGAAATACCTAAGATAAATATGATCATTCAACTCTAATAGGCCATATTGTATATTAAAAAAACATAGCTTGGCTTGGAATAAGATACACAAAGAAATCTAGAAATAGAGAAATACAGGAACAACAAAGGAAATGGACCATGGGAATGCTTGTTGTAAAAAAAAAAAAAAAATAGCAATTCAACCGGAGGACAAATTTAAACGGTTTTCACTCCTCCAAAGAGGTTTCTAAGATTCTAGAAAGACTTGCATTCTGTATTCTATATTGTGTTTTAAGCAAGTGTAATTAGGTGAATGGGTGACACCCAGTGGCCAAGTAGGTTATCTACACCACAGGGTATAAATACCTTTTAGACTTGGCCTTGCCTGAGGAAGCTCAAGTGCATTGGGTGAAACATGTCGGATTGCACGCCGCCACGTACGTCCTGAACGTGACGTCACCACGCACAGTGGCTGTCTCAGCTCGACCTTCATTTCATTCATGAGCAATAAGCCTTCCTAGCCTCACACCTACTGTGGACTATCCATACCGCCGGCACTGTGTACATTGTACAGGAGCGAGCAAGACGCCATCTGGCAGAGCTGCTGCCATACTGCCGATGCGGATGGTAAAGAAAACGTCACAAAAGGAAGGGTGAAATGCTAGAGATATGCTTATATTGGTGGTGCCCTAGCCCCTTAATGCTGTGTGTGAGGTCACTGGGTTGACTGTACTGTGGCAAGGTACTGTGTCAACAATTTATCAACATCTCATCTGAACTGCTGTTGACTTTACAGTATTTCTACTATACAACTATGTTTGCGGACCATACATGCAGGCATTACAAGTGATTTATACCAACATATGCCAATTCGAATATGATGTGTGCTGTATGATCCATTGTCGGCAACTTTATTTTGGAATGACATCAGTGATTACTTCATTATATCCTTGGATATTATCTATAAATTGCTGCTTTATCCCGAGGCCCTCCTACTATTCATGCAATACTAGTTAATACCCCCTATGTATGAATGTGGCCAAGTGAGCAGCTCTGCCTGGGTGATTAGACAAACAATGTTGTCTTTTAATGAGGTGTCAGTAAGTGGTTTCAGCTCACTTTTTGTATATTATGGCTTATATTTTATTAAAGCCATTGTTGATTAAGCTGCATGGTCCAATTTGAAACTTCTTCCAGGGGTATCTTCCGAACCCCCTTTTTTTTTTTTATATGAACTGGGTGGAGTTAGCAACTATTTGGCAGTTGATATGAGTGCAGGTTACTCTGCAGTTTTCAGCTGTTCATATTGGCTATAGAGGCCCCTGGCGTATCTTTTTTATACTGTTCCTTTTCAAATGTTCCATGGCCACATTGCTATATTCTTGTTCTGTCTGTTCCCACTGGACCTATGGGGTCCTGTGAGTTGCAACATGTGCGCTTCCGATTTGTACTACAACTCTACCTGTGGCTGTTCAGAGTGTCACACATGGCTGTTTGTGCGTGCAGTACTCTGAAGGTTTGTATTATAACTCTATGAAGTTATAGTACATAGCAGGAAAATACACACTGGGACACTCTCAGAACACCATAGGAAGCAGTGACATGGAATAGGAATACAGAGCCATTGCAGGGGACATTTGAAAAATGCAGCTCCTAGGGATGAACACAACGTTATTTTTATCGTATTTCTGAAAACATTTTAAAACCACTAACAATTGCTACATTCTGCTTACAGTTTTATTCATATGCAGATGATGGGTGGGAACTTTGACCTGCATGGTATATCTAGTACACATAGTAGATTTGTTTTGTAATACTGACATAGCTTATTCAAGCCGCTTTAGTTCTAAAGAATTTAGCATTTGCTCTGTGTCCCCTTACTTTGGCTTTGTGTGACACTCCTAAGCAGCAGTTGCACGTAGAGGTACAGAGCGGGAGCATGAATGTTGTGGAGACTCACAGGACTCCATAGGCCCAGGGGGCACAGACAGAACAAGAATATAGCAGCTTGGACATGGGACAGTTGAAAAAGGAAGCTCAGGAAGAAATTAAGCACCATTTTTCTTTCTATAAGAAAATTATGACTTCAATACCACTAAATTGTGTTTATGTAATGACACTGGTTAACTGTCTGCAAGTGTAATCTTACACACAAGTGGCTGCATTTTAATATCAGGACCTGCTTTAAGATATGCGATTGCTAGTAATAGTAATGTGTAAATCGTGGTAGGTGAAGAGGAGGTCTTAGATGATATGCCCTAGAAACTTTGAAGTTTTGAAGCCTTTACAACCACACAGGCAGCACAGAAACTTTGATGCAATCAAGGAAAGGTTTTGTTCAAGAACAGGATAGGATGAGGTGTAAAAACTGATGAACTATTCTAGGAACTATTTTAGTTGCATAATTTTGGTAGTTTGGATTAAATGTATACAAGTATTAAAAGTATGGCAAACAAAAAACAGTTAGAACTTGTTACTAGAAGACTTCGTAGAATTAACAGAAACTTGGATGGACAGCTCGCATTACCGGGCAGCAAACATTCAAGAGTACACCCTGTTATGGTAGGAAAGGACTGGTAAAAAAGAGGTGGTCTATATACCAAGAAGTCTGAAATACTGTGAAAGTCTTTATAGATGGAGCTAAATATGAATTACATTTTAAGTTAATTGCTGATGTAAGTTCTTGTCCTCCTAGCATTAAAGTGGGACTTTATTCTCTTAATCAACATTAACCATTTTTAATCCTTATGCTACTAGCATTAGTAAATGGATAGGAAAGCATATCATATTTACTTGTTTTAAACTTTTTTTTTTTTTTTTTAGTTGCTTCCATGCCTAAGCAAATGTCACATCCCAGGAGCCTTCAGGAGGGTTCTTTGCTCAACCAATGCTTGAGTTAAGGGCAGATGGAGCCCAGGAAGTAAATGCTACATGAATCATCTGCCCCCACTGAAGTCGGTCACTGCCAGAAATGCCAGGGGGTATTTTTCAAAATGATTTCTCAGCAAAATAAAGCATGGAGACATGGATAAATGGGGGAGTTTGCGTTGAATATTAACAATGAATATAATTTCTGGTTGTTGGTGCAGTTCCACTTTAAAAGGAGACTCAGCCCAGAGTACCTAGCTTCCAAGGCATTACAATGTATAGGATACCTCAAATTAGTCAAATATGTACTGGGTAAACAGAATCACACAATCAATCCCTTGTCATTTCTGAAACGGTTTAGGGGAAATTGCATGGGTCAAACGGCTGAAGCCCAAAATTTTAAATCTTTTCAAAAAACACAACTGGCTGTAGAAAATTAGGGTTAATCTGGGTAACCGTGATCAAAGCAGAATCATGTTTTCCGTAGGTTACAGGAAAGAAGCACGCTGATATGACAAGAAATCTAAATTTTAAAGGCAAACTTCAATGAGTTGCACTCCTTAACCACTTCCCGACCGGCCGTTGCATATAAACGGCCGGACGGTGGCACTGCAGGGTCGGGTGGCAGTCTATAAACGGCCTCCCCACACCCTGCGTGTGTGCGCTCCCTGGAAGCGCGCAGCACCGCGATCCGGTGCCCGCTGTGTCCTCCGGACACAGTGAAACACCGATCGTCGGACGGGACCTCTGTACGAGGTCCCGATCATGTGATCACTGATTGGCCAATCAGTGATCACATGCAAAGTAGTAAGCAAGATGTCACTTGTGACATCATTGCTTACTACGTATGAAATCTGTGAATGATCACAGAGGTCACATGGTACAAGCCTATTCACAACAGGCTTGTACCATGTGACAAGCTGTGACCAATCACAGCTCAGTCAGGACTTCTCAATGAGTGCATGAATGCACACAGAGAGAAAGAGAAATGATTGCTTTTACATCCTATATGGGTGTAAAAGCAATGTGTAAAAAAAAAATCTTCATCACCCCCCACAAGTAGTACAGTGTCACCATGGTGACACTGTACTGCTAGGGTGACAGTATGTAAAAAAAAATAAAATAAAAAATAAAAAAAATAAAATAAAAATGTAAAAAAAAAAGTGTTTAAAAATTATAATTTTTGTTATAAACTAATTTGGATTTTTTTTTTTTTTACTACTAAAAAGATAACGGAATAAATTTTGGCAAAGATTTATGATGAAATATTATTTATTTGCAAAATTTTATTAAAAAAAAAAAAAAAAAAAAAAAAACTTTTCAAAATTTTTGGACTTTCATTTACATAGCAAAAAAATTAAAAATCCCAGCGGTGAATAAATACCACCAAAATTAAGCTTTATCTGTTTCAAAAAAAAGGGTAAAAAATTCATTTGGGTACAGCGTTGCATGACCGCGTAATTGTCATTCAAAGCGTGATAGCGCTGAAAGCTGAAAATTGCCCTGGTCAGGAAGGGGGTAAAAGTGTCCGGTCTTGAAGTGGTTAAAGCAGAAATTAACCCAAAAGGGGAAGTTCCTCTTCTTCCTCGACAGGTACCCACTCCTTCAGTTCCGGTCAGATCGCCGCGGCGATCTCAGCAGAAGTTCACTCCCCCGCAGCCTCCTGGGACAGAAAGTTGCGGGACCAACCACATGTGCAGTGAACAGCTGGCTGTGAAGCCGCAAGCTGTCACAGCCAGCTGCCCACAGTTAGTATGCCGGCGACAGGGACCGAAGCCAGCTGAAGGACACCGCTAGGTCCTGGGAAAAGGGAGTGTAATTTATTACAAGTCAGCTGCTGACAATTTAATACAGGACTGAAGAGCCACTTGAATTTAGAACACAAAATAGAACACTACCAAGGGAAAAAGTTTTAAAGACTTCAAAACGTATTCCAGTGGGTAACAAATATAACCAATTAAAACCTGCATGGCTAAATGAAAATATAAAAAAAGGAGAAAAAACAGCCCTTTAAAAAAAAAAAAAAAAAAAAAAAAAAGGAAAAGGATAAGGGTCACACCTGGCAGATGTATTAAAGTGGTAGTAATGTTCCCTTTGTGATTTTTACCTGCACGTAAGCTTATAATAAAGCTTACCAGTAGGTAAAATTAATATCTCCTAAACGTGTAGTGTTTAGGAGATTTTTTTTTTGACAGCCGGAGACATCACTGGCACATGCGTTCTGAAGACACGTCACCCATGCCGTAGCCTACGACTCCATCGTTCATGAGCAGGAGTGCCATCATAGCGGCTCGGCCATTCAAGCTGCCGGAGCTGAAAACCCAGAAGGAATACCAGGTGGGGATGGAAGCACTGTCAGCAGTGACAGCGCACTACTGGAGGGATTCATTTTAAGGTATTTCATGCATACTAGCATATTATTCCATTGCCTTGAAAGGGAATTTTTTTATGTTGTGGTTTACCATCGCTTTAAATACATTATCTTCTGTATACATACCATTTACGGATTTCAACAGTTATTTCTCCCTGCCAACATTACTTGACATTCAGGCATAATCTCTGCCTCAGTGGACTCTGGCACAGATACTAATATGATGAAGCTCTAGCCACTTCTCTTCAAGCTCCCTCTGGTTTTAGTGGTCCCCCTTTCTTGGATGTTACCGATTTCTGCCCACTATCCCACAGTACATTCAACCTCCAGACTTAAGGCCAAGTTAACCTTTTTTTTTTCTAAATTCCAGCTTCCCTATGTAGCAATATACCATTTATGTACCTCAAAAAAAAAAAAGTGCTCTGTCTTTTAGGACAGACCTCATCCCAGCCTCCAGAGTCTTCTAGAATCTCCGGCATCATCCTGGAATTTGGTATTTAGGGCATGACCTCATTAACACAACCCCTGCACCTGCCCAGCCTCTCCAGGAGATTGCTCCTGCCCACCTCTGTACTGACAAGAAAATAAAAACAGATTTCGAAATCGGGCTTGATGTAAAACGGAGGGTAAATCTCTCCTTGACCGCTACCAGGAATACTCTAGATGTCTTCAGTGCCCTTTCTGCCTCCGAGTTACCACTGTATCAGCTTTATGAATGTCCTTTTGATTTAATCTCGGTAAATCACCACACAAAGCATAAGTTTACCCCCTCTGGAAACTCAAAAAATTAGGCTATGAAAGACCACACAGAAAATCCTGCAAAAGGGGCTCATTTCCACTTCATTGTCTCCTGCAGGAATAGGTTTCCTTTTCCCTGGATTAAAAAAAAGGATTGCAGCCTCAGGATATGCATCTATCAAGAGCTGAATTGATTTGCTTTTTCTATTTAGTAACTATTCCCTTTAACCAACTCCCTATTCATCTGCATCCAGGGAGCCTAACGTTTCTCTAAGCTCGGTCTGGGAGGAGGATGAATGCAAAACAGCCTTGACAGCCTTCAAAGACCAGAAGTGTCCACTACAAGTACCTGGTAATGCCCCTGCTGCCATACAGGAATTTGAGGATATCATCCTGGACTCTCTGGGAAAGTTCCTTGTCTATCTGGATGACATTCTGATTTATTTCCAGTCCTTGGCAGGTTATCAAAATATATAGGTGGGTGTAAAGGGGAGCTCAAAACCAGTCAGTAGGAAATTCTATTACGTTGGATGCAGGAACACTCGCAAAATGTAATTAGTAGTACATACCAAAACAAGCAAAAAATGTAAATGCATACAAGCTGTAAAAGTATGGCAAACAAAAAACAGTTAGAACTTCTGCTACTGGAGGACTTTGTGGATTAACAGAAACCTGGTTGGACAGCTCACATGACTTGGCTGCAAATATCTAAGGGTACACCCAGTTCTCGTAGGACAGGACTGGCGAGAGGTGGCCTGTATAGCAAGAACAATCTGATCTTTATAGATGGAGCTAAATATGAATGAATTAGATAATGGTCAGTGTAAATGCTAGGCCCCCTAGCATGAAGGATTAGGAGGAGATTCAGCCCAGAGTACTCCGTTTCGAAGCCATTACACAAAGTTATTGTGCAATACTTCAATTAGTCATATTTATTGGGCAAACAGAATTACACAATCAATGAAGGCTTGTTATTTCTTGAACTTATTTTGGGGAAATTGCATGGGTCAAATGGTTGAAGACCAAAATAGAAAAAGATGCTCTTTTGGATCTATTAAGTTAAAACAGCTGGTTGTGGAAAATTAGGGACCATCTGGGTAACAGTAATCAAAGCATAATCAATTTGTTGTAGGTTACAGGAAAACAGCATGTTGATATGATAAACCCCAAATTTTAAGGCAGTCAACTTCAGTAAGCTGCACTCTTTCCTTTAGCCCTGGTTCACACAATTCAGCTTTAAAATCATGCTACTTCACATGAAGTAGCACAATTTCAAAGCAACTGGTCAGTACAATTTCATGTGCAGCTTGCTTGATCTGTGCAACTTCATGCACAGATGTCTGTGTAGTCGCACATGAAATCACAAAAAAAAAAAAAAAAAAAAAAAAGCGCAGTAACCTTTCAAAATAGTTATTTTTTTTAGGCTTAATGTTCATCTGGTGATCCAGCCAGCAAGTCATTTTTTTCAGAAGCTCTCCAGCAGAATGCATCAGTTTACATGGATGAAAAACTACTGAAATTGGAGCTCCAACCAAAATAGGAAGCTCTGCTTGTTGGCACCCCCTCCAATGTCACATTTGGCATCGGGGGGTGGTGTTGGGTGATGGGGGGGGGGGGGACTGGGGCAGACGGTCATTCCCCCTCCTGCAGTCTCCTGGGACACTTCACAGGTCCCAGAAGACTATGGGACCAATCACAAGGCGCAGAACGACTCACGCATGTTCAGCACGAAACAGACTGTGAAGCCGCAAGGCAGTATTTGAAGATGTTGACTTAAATTTTTTTTGGGAAGCCTGGAGCTCCTGTAACACTGGCAGCGGTGAATAAAATTATTAGTTTCTCCTTTATCCCAAAAAGGAAACAAGAAAGCTGTAACAAAGTCTGAGCTAGAATTTGACCTCAATGTTTTGTTTAGTGTATTTAAATCTGCTAACACATTTACCACTTCCCTCCCTCCTTGTGTCTCACTAATACAGAGGTGTGTTACTGGCCAAATCACCAGAAAGAAAAGGTTTCTTCACGGCAAGAGCCGTTTAAATGTGGAATAGATTTTTTTTTTTTTTTTTTTAAACAAAGCCCTAGATTATTTTCAAGATAAACAAAATATAACAGGATACTATTTATAGGTAAAGTTGATCCAGGATATATCAGATTGCCTCTTGAGGGGTGGGTGCAATCCGGAAGGAATTTTTAGTCCTCCTGGAGCTAACTAGATCATGCTTTATTTTTAAGAATGGAAAACTGATTCAGCCACCACATCTAATGACTGGTAGGCTGCAATACTTTAAATGTATGGATTTGGGGTTAACACTGCATTAAAGCGTATGTAGACAAATTACTTCATTTTGTTCTGTTAAAATTTACAATTTAGAGTTTTCAGGGACTACAAAATTTGGCGACAATGATGTAGAGGGAACATATAGGTCCACCAACCACTGGGCAGCGGAGTATGTAAACACGCAAATCCTCCCCTTTTGGGTGAAGTTCTGCTTTAACAGCAAAGCGCAAATATATATTTTTGCTTTTTATAGTTACCGGACAGCATTTTAATTTAATAAAATATATTGACTAATTAATTTTTCCTTTTATGGATTTTTACCAACATTGAATATCAAAACTTTTAAATGACTAAAAGTCAATTTTTGGTGCAAAAAATTCAATTGCCAGCAGATGATACCAGTGCACCTCTCGCACCGAGTACTTGCCGTCCTTGAGTGTCAGGTGACGTCACTGCCCCTCCCCTCAAATCCCCCGATGAAGCCGCGTGACCTGCGGCATAACGCGTAGGGAGGGGCAGTGACGTCACCTGACACTCAAGGATGGCAAGTACACAGTGCGAGAGGTGCACTTGTATCATCTGCTGGCAATTGTTTTTAACAAAGCGCTTAATATTGTTTTTACATGTGAGTGCAATGGGCACATATTAAAGTTAGTTATTTTTAAAAGGATAAGACACTATGTCTTTATTTCTTCTCATACTGAGGGATATACCAAGGAGGAGTGCTCCAGTGTATTAAGAGAGCGAGAGATCTTTCTGGGGATAGTAGCAGGAGAGGAGAGCCACGATTGAAGGAGTAACCACCATTACTGCTACGCTGTTAAGGAGTAACCACCATTACTGCTACGGTGCAACTCAAGGATATAGTCCCATTTGGGGAACACAAGCGGTTTTAGCCTATTTATAGGCTTTATATGAGGTGAGAGCATAATAAGATTATTCAAGTCACTGGGAATTGGAGTTCACATCACCTGGGATTTTTCACGAGTATCACCAGAGACTGATTTATTTATCACTCATTTATCAATCAAGTTTATATATTTTGTGCACATTGAATATTGACTTATTTTCAGAGAATTATCACTTTATGGGTGCACTTCATTTTTTATATATATATATATATATATATATATATTTAATTTTGTGTTTACACTATTATATGGATTTAATTGAAAACAATTTTTATGATAATTAATAACAATTAGGAGCGCGGCACCATTGTGATATTTGTTGAATTTTTATGCACATTGGATGAATATGTGTTTGGTGCTAACGAACCTATCTTATAATTAATTGGTGGCTCACAAGATTTCTATTTCATTGCTACCAGTGAGTTATCTTTAAAATTTCCTTGAACCAGCTGTTGTGAGATTGAACACTGACACCAGTCTACTTTAGCTATGCAACTGTACTGAAAATATGGTAGATAATTTAGAATAACTTATCCTAACAGATATTTCAAAAACATTAACAAAATATCCTCAACCTTCTACTCACTTGTAGTCTGCAGGTGGCTTAAAGTCTGGATTCAACCCCACCATTTCTGTGATCAGGTTGTGACGCTCCTCTTCCAACTTCTTTCGTGTCCTGAACTCACGTGTGTTGAGACGCTTCCCCTCACTATTATAAATGGGTTCAGGAGATGGCGATCTGTATGGAGGGAGAATGCAAGATGTCAAAGAAAATACATGAGAAAGTGGCTAGAACAATTTCTTGTTTCCAGCCTGTATAGACCCACTATAACAACTTGCTGCAGTTATTTTCATACTGTGGCCACGTAATCACCCTCCACCCTTATATGCTGGGTGGGTTACTCCTTAAGGTTTTTCAGAAAAATACTTGCAATGTTAAGTACAAAAACCTGCTGGGACTTTGTGTTTGGCAAAAATACCTGGGACAATGTTTACAGCATTTATTCCGTAGCAGTATGAATTATAGCAAGGCATGAAGGTTTATGAGTGAACAGCAACATACAAGGCTTTGGAAATGCCAGTCTAAAAGTAACTTGCTAAATTGATTACAATATTTCTAGAAGCAGCATTGACTTTCCCACTATATCAGTTTACACTATAGCTTTTTATTCTAACCTCATGTTGCAGAAAAAAAAAAAAAAAAAAGTAAAAATTAAATGGCCTTAAATGTTAAATCAAGTCAGTCAAATTATATTTTAGGGTTCTGTGTTGGCCCATCTAGTATATGCACTATAAGAGCAATGGACTGGGCCAAAAATAAATTTGCTAGTGCAAAACAAAAGAAAACTTTAGCTACTAGAGAGAAAAGTCAGCAGGTTAATTCTGTAAAATGTAATTAAATCTGCCAAATATTCAAATTAGAGGGCTGTTTCAAGGGAAAAAAAAAAATTATTAACATTATACAATTATGCTCACAAACTTTCTTAAAATGGGCCACAATAGTTAAATCCTGTTTCATGAAGTACAAAAGGTTGTTAACCGTTAAAAATGGGGGGGGGGGGGAAAAAAAGGGTTAACCTTGCCAATACCTGCTTTTCACGCAAACCACCACAAATTGAGTAGAGAGAACAGGGTAAAGTTAAAGTTGTTTAAATAACCATGTGGATTTAGGATATTCCCCATAAGCTGTGCCTTTATTGACACATACTGAAGTCAAATGGAATGGCTGCTGAAGACATTTGAAAGAGAAGTTTCATTGAAAAGAAAGCAGTTATTGGTTAAGAATTTCTGTTGTAGGTGACTGGGAAAGCAAGCTACTGCTGAATATTACAGTGATAAATAAATGCTATATCACCCTAAATCACACATTCTAATTCTACACCTTAAGAAAAAAAAATTAAAAAAAAAAAAAAATACAGTTTCATTGCACCACTCCGACAAGTAAAATTTAAAAAAAAAAAAAATATAATATATATATATATATATATATATATGCATGGTTACTAATGCAGAGCCAATAAAAAAGCAGATCAGTTTTAACACTCTATAAAGCAGCAGATGCCACAACTACTAAACTGTTAGACTTATCCAATAGCTCGAGTAAGAATTTCAAAATTTACTCAGGTTTAATTTTAGCTGAATGTAAATAGCCAATTACAATAAGTGATGTTAAAAAGTGTTAAGTGAAAAACAAGCAAAAATGGGAAAACTTGCTCAATTGCAATATTTCTAGATTCTGCTACCAGAAAATAAATATGCTGAAAAAAAAAAATATATATATAGAATATACATCTCTGAAAGTGTCTAGCACATCTGAAGAGATTTTTTTATTTCAGTTAAGCTGTAGGAGCAGAAGCCCCACTGATAGCATCTTCTAAACAAGGAAGAATCACAAGGCTCAGCATCAGTAAGATGTTATAGTTCTAAGGCTAAGCAGCATGAGCTGGTATATGCAGATTCATTATGCCCAACAGTGTGACGCTGACAAATTTGTATTAGTTTAACTGTAGAATATGTAGATCAACTACAACACAGTTGTACAAATGCTGCAGCCCCTTGTGTGTTTACGTACACACAAAATTGATGTAATAAGTAAATCTTTATTTTTTTAAACGTAATTTCTTACGTTAAAGTTCTAGGCGAAGGCTGGCCATACAGATGAATAATTTTTCAATACAGCAGTCATTTATATACCACTGTCACTATATACCAAAATCATGGTAATCCCCGCTTGAAAGTGTGCTGGATGAAATAAAGCATATTTTTATTTCACTCTGCAGTCTTTACGAAGAAAACACCTTTATAGTTTGTATAATGATTTGCTATGCAGCATCAAGGACGTAATTTACCGCTAAGGCCTCTTCATATGGGTGTAATGTTCCATATACCTGTGCAAACTACTGTCTTTACCTGCACAGCAGCCACGCACAGGCAACCAGTTCAAATAAAGGACAGGGAGATGGTTGCACAGACCTCCAAGCACACTGCACATATATGCGGGACTAATGCACGGATCAGAACACAGACTGCATTTTGAACTGTACATCATCCTGCACAAATGTACACTTGGGGATGCGACTGGGGATCTGTGCAGCACTCTGCCTGCCACCGTTTTGAACAGGCTGCCTGCACAGAAAACCTGTGCCTCCCGTGCAGGTAGAGGCACTTGCACAGGTATACAGAACATGGCTGCATCATAGGACAGAAACCTCCCACAGCACTGATCTTTAGACTCCACAGACGTTAACATATTCAGTGCTCCTGCTCCTTGACCTCTCCGCGGCCTTCGACAGTCGACCACCCCCTCCTCCTCAAAAAACTACACTCCCTCGGCCTCAGAGATTCTGCTCTCTCCTGGCTCTCATCCTACCTGTCAACGCTCTTTCAGCGTTACCTATAATGCTACCACCTCCCCCTCACTCGCCCTCCCTGTTGGGGTCCCTCAAGGCTCTGTCCTCGGGCCCCTTCTCTTCTCCATCTACAGCTCCTCCCTTGGCCAACTCATACACTCTCACGGCTTCAACTACCACCTCTATGCCGACGACACACAAATCTATCTCTCAACCCCCCACCTCACCCCCTCGGTCTCCGCCCGAATCACACACCTACTGAGTGACAGACTGGATGCCGCTCCACTTTCTTAAACTAAACCTCTCCAAAAACAAGTTTCTTGTCTTCCCCCCAGCCCGGACACCACCCCCCATTGACTTCTCCATCACATCCAACACCACCACCATCAAACCCGCCCCGCAGGCCAGAGTACGCCCCTTGGTGTCATTCTGGACTCCAACCTATCCTTCCAGCCCCAAGTCCAATCTTTAACAAACTCGTGCAGACTCCACCTCCGCAACATCGCCAAAATACGCACTTTCCTAACTCCAGAAACCACTAAACAGCTCATCCACTCACTCATCATATCACGACTCGACTACTGCAACTCCCTCCTCACTGGCCTGCCTCGCCGCTGCCTATCCCCGCTTCAGTCGATCCTGAATACGGCTGCCAGACTCATTCACCTTTCCAGCCGCTCAGTTTCCACCACCCCCCTCTGCCAATCCCTCCACTGGCTTCCAATTGCGCAACGGATCAAATTCAAAATCCTAACACTGACGTACAAAGCTGCCCACCATACTGCCCCGAACTACATTACTGACCTAATATCCAAGTACCGCCCAGCAAGCACACTCCGCTCTTCACAAGACCTCCTCTCTAGTTTCCTGGTCTCCTCCTCCCATGCCCGCCTCCAGGACTTCTCCAGGGAGTCACCCATCCTCTGGAACTCCCTGCCCCAACCCATCAGATTATCACATACTCTCCTCTCCTTTAGGTGCACCCTGAAAACCCACCTCTTCAGGGAAGCCTACCCCACCCCCTGCTAACTTGCCGACCTCCTCCACTCTTCCTACCACTCCATCCCCCACAGTTATCTCCTCCTGTGCCACCATCCCCTCCCTCCTAAATTGTATGCTCGAAAGAGCAGGGCCCCCAATCCCCTCATGTTTTGCATTGTATTGGTATTGTTCTGTCACATGTTCTGTCCCCCTTTGTAATGTACAGCGCTGAGCAAACTATTGGCGCTTTATAAATACTGTATAATAATAAGCCCCAAATTTTAGCTGTGAAACTTGCCCACCTCTTCTGCCCGTGTCCACCATTTTTCTCCAGAATGCAAAGCATTCTGTAAATGGAGGTTGTACAGATGAATGACGCCAACTCCTCAAATGACAGAACGCTTTGCATTCTGGGGGGGGGGGGATAAACGCTGTGGGGAAGGACCAGGCAGTAGTTGGGAAACCATTTCTAAACTGTGCAGCAACCAGACATGGAACACAGTTCACCAGATGTAAGTTATCCTAGTACTGCAGAGCATAAAAGAAAAACTAAACTTCAGTTTTTAATTCATTCATGCGTAATCAAACCAAGGTACAAGACTGGTGTATAAAGTTGTAAGGAACATGTCTGAACCCTTGGCTACCTTCTGGATTTCTGCATGAAGAACTGAGCATGAGCTGATTTTCATCAAAGTACTGAAACAAGATGAATCACTGGAGAATCTGGTCAACAAAAGCACAGAAATCTACACTGCAATAGTGAAGCAGGTGGTTTTTGATTAATAGCATACGCTTCTTTACCCACTGTTCCCTCTCAATGCTGGAGTCACCAAAGATTTGTGTATTGCAAACATATGCCCTATTAGTCCTTTTTCTGCTAGAACCGTTTTTGCACATGTTTAAAAAAAAAAAAAAAAATCATTTTAGGTCTGATTACTACAGAAAACTCCGAAACATTTTCTGAAAGCAGACAGCTTAAAAAAAAAAAAATTGGAACTACCACTATTTCTCTCTTTAAGTCTCACCGCAATGGTCTAGGAAATGCAAAATTTCAGAGGGAAAAAAAAAAACGCGTACTAAAAAAAAAAAAAAAAATTTTTGGTAAAATATAAAAAAAAAACACAAGGTTGTGCTACGTAACTAGATACCCAACATGCCAAACCTTAAAGTTTGTGTGCGCCTATGAAATGGCGACAATCTTTAGTAGCCTATGGTTTGTATATTAGCAGATGCTTCAAAAGCCCCTACAGATCATCAGTTTTGCGTTACAAAGGTCTTGTGCTAGAATTACTGCTCTTACTGGTAGAGGGGGCTGTGGAAGCAATCGTCCAGCAGCGGACCACGAACGGACCTGGAAGTGATAGGGTTAAAAGCCTCTTCAAGGAGTTTTAGTACAAAGTCGTTCCTCATAACGGAGGTCTTCCAGCCCCCCTATTAAAAACTGTCACCCTTCTCTGGACTCTTCAGTTTAAGCACATCCTTTGAGATGTGGCTGGACCAAAGTTTTGTAAAGTGGTAAAATTATAGTTTTAAGTCTTGAGTAAAAAGCCTTTTTAATGCGTAGTAGTAGCCTGCTAGCCTTGCTTGCTGCATCTTGGCATCACACACTATTGACACCCAGATTCCTTCCCATCCTTAATTTCCCGAGGTTCTCCATCTAGTGGGTAACTGTCGAGCTTACTCCCTTAGCTCCCATGTGCATTACTGTACATTTTTCATTAAATCTCATCTGCCATTTAGATGCAAAGACTTTATACATATCACTTGGGATCATGGAATTACATTATGGGCATCTGTTTTTACCACATGCTGATCTGAAAATACATTCCCAGCTCATAAGTTTCTTTATTTTTTTTAGTCCTGAGGAAGGAGTTTTGAGAAAACACGTTGGCTACCTACTTTTGTATCGTGTTTGATAAACCTTTTACTGAATGTTTCAATTGTTGTAGCACCCTTCTCCTTCATAAACCCTATAGACAAAGCCTGTAAAAACACCAGTAAAGAGGGAGTGAGTGGGGGTGCCAGAAAAATGGTGTCTGGATCGCAAGTAGCATTATCAGCCCAGTGACACCAAGTATCAAACTAGCCCCAGGGAAAGACCTCAACACAACCCATGTGCTAAGTGCAGCCTAATCAGACAGGTGAGCCTTCAGGTAAAGGGACATTGGCTGCAACAGCTCTAAAGCTAGAGGACTCTGCATGAATCCAGACAAGAAACTTTGGAATTATGCATAGAGTGCATCTCTGTGCTTACAATACCTGCCTATGCCACTGCAGGGACATTGTTGCAGAAAGATCAGCATATTTCTGTTGACTGGAAAAATATGCATTCAATAGTTGATTGGAAAAACTGCAAGATTTAGCATTCAGCCTATAAAGTTACCAGCATTTGCTAAAAAAAAACAAAATAAAAAAACACACCACACACACTTGAAAGAGCAGAGCTGGGAAAAGTACAACCTCCTGGATGACACCACATTAAGCTAACCAGGCTGGATAAAGTAAGGGTTATGGCCAAGTAGGTGGCAATTTTTACCAATGGATCATAAGTTGAATGTACTATGTCCCTCAATGGATGATATAAAAAGTTTATATACATTTGCATTAAAACATTCAATCAAGATAGCAAAACTATCAAATTGCTATATGCTCTTGCCTTTCAAGAAAAATACGGTTATGGTGCCTTGAAGTTAAGGCTACACTGAACGTTGCAAATGAAAAAATTGCCTCCACTATTAAACACTGAGAAATTACCTGCAGTAAAAAAAATAAAAAGGAACAAAAAACAACCAATGTATGAGGCAGTATGCGTAAAACACTATTAAGATGAAGATCAGTTCACATTTCTGCAGAAAACCCAGGAAATTCTTGATGGTTCACACAGTAGATCACATGTATGGCTAGCTTCAAGAGTTAACAGCGGTTTTAAAATAGTTTATCAAAGTTCCTTTCTGACAAAGGGGCTCAGAATAAAAAGGTGACTCCAAGATCAACCAATTCTGCAGCAAACATCACTTAGGGGAAATTTTACTACTTTCCAAACAATGTTAGAACATTGTTAAAAAGTCAAAAGGAATGCAAAAACTTACAACAAATCTACAATTTAAATGGATAAAAATATTTAGCTTTTTTGCATATGGCTCATATTTAAGAACAGATTATACCTGGATTCATTGTAAGTGGTCTTGCGGTGTTAAAAGGTAAAAAGTAAACCTGAACAATGACTTAATTGATCCATTTTGGTTTAAATGTACCATGGAAAGTTATCTGTTCACAAAAAATACCTGATTTTGCCAGAAATCTAGTAAGCTGATAAACTGCTTTGCACAAAGGGTTATGGAGATAAGAATGATTTTTACTATTCTTCAAAAGTGAAGTAGGCAGGGCTGACATGAGCTTTGGAATATAGAGCTACACCAGGGGAGATTACTAAAACTGGAGCAGCTGTGCAAAGTAACCGATTTCTAACTTCATCTTGTTCAGTCAAGCTTTGAAATTAAAGCTAGAAGCCGACTGATTTCTATACACAGATGCTCCAGATTCTGGCTGCTCCTGTCTTGGGAAAATTCAATCTATGCCATCATGGGAAGCACAGTGGCTTAGTGGTTCGCACATTTGCTTACAGCATTAGGGTAATTGGCCTCTGCTTGTCTGGGTTTCCTCCAGGTACTGTACTTATCAAACACTCCAAAAGACACCCTAGGTTACTGGGCTATTAACCACTTGCCCTCCAGATGATTTACCTCCCTTCCTGACCAGGCCATTTTTTGCATTACGGCGCTGCGTTGCTTTGACAATTGAGTGATCATGCAATGCCGCACCCAAATTAAATTTACGTCCTTTCCCTCCCACACACAAAAAAAATAGGTTTCTTTTGGTGGCATTTGATCGTTGGTATTTTTTTTTCTAAAGCGCAATAAAAAAAAAAAACGCACAAACAATTGAAAAAAAAAAAAAAATTTGACTTTTTGCCATTAACCAATTGCCGCCCAGCTATAGGCTGGGCAGCAACTGGTTAATAGCAAAAGGTCAAATTTATTTTTTTTCCTCAAAATTGTTTGTGCGTTTGTTTGCGCTTTAGAAAACAGCTCGTCCCTCTTGGTGGACGCCACATGGGGTCCTATCAGGTATGTGCAATGCGCCTGCCCGCAGGGCCGCGATCGGTCACTGGTGTGTACCTCGGACACGGCCGATGACAGATGTGTGTACCGGCCCAGTTTCCAGTACAATGTGACCTGCTGCGACCAATCACAGCAGGTCACATGACAGTTGTATACAATGGATGGCTTCCTTTCATGCCATCCATTGTATACAAGTGTGTCTGTGAATGGTCACAGCAATCACATGTACAAACTGGGACAATCACAGCCCAGCTGTGTCATGTGATTAGCCGTAGCCAAAATCACAGCCAAGCAAAAAAAAAAAAAAAAAAAAAAAAGCCCTGAATGACTATGTCATTCAGGTAAATGCTTGCTTATAGCAAAGTAATTCTTTGCTATAAGCAAATTCTGTAAAAAAAAAAAATAAATAAATACGGATTACTTGCCCAAAGTAGTACAATGTTACTATGGTAACATTGTACTACTTTGGTCAGAGAAATATGGAAAAACAAACAATAAAACTAAATAATTTTTTCTCATACGGTCACCAGTTATGACGACACTGTACTGCACTGGTGACAGTATGTAAAGTGAAACATTTTTTTTTTATTTTATTTTGCGAAAAATGACAAAAAAATTACAACTTCAAAAAACTCGCCATGCCTCTTATGTGTAGGACTGTCTACTTTGCAAAAAGAGGTCATTTGGGGGATATCTGTACTGTTCTGACAATTCTTGGACCTCAAGAAATTAGACTGGCCATCAGTACTTCAGGATTGATCAATTTTCAGATATATCCCATAGTTTGTGAACTCTAACTTTCCTACAAACTAAATTGTCACGGTTCACCCACCGAGGCGCGCACGTGTGCCCGTGACTTGGGGTAAGAGAGAATAAAGGGGACTTTACTTTGAATATATAAAACCAGCCGTGAAACATTTTCACAGCTCACGCTACCGCTGGCCACCACTAGAGGGAGACTCCACTCCAGCCGGTCGACCACACACTGGCAGATAGAAATCTTACATACAATCTGGTGCAATAATTAGAGCTGAGGAGCAGCCTAGCAATCGCACACCCTTCTAGGTTTCCTCCAGCTATCCTCCAAGCTAGAACCCCGGTGTCAATTACTCTTCCACTGTCCACACACCCCCATACCACAAACGGTAGCTTGCCACCACTCAACAGTTTATCCACAGAACGGTCTGCTGTGACACCACACACACAGATCTCCGTCTGGCAGACCTGTCACCCTTACAATCGGCACGCAATCTGCCAACACGCAGTGCAATTGCATACAGATCGACAATGAATTTGACCGAGCAAATAAAAGACACTGAAATACAATACAATCTAATCTCTTCGGAGATATGAGCCTGCTTAAGTACCCAGAAGTCACTTATTAATTTTAAGATTTAATATCTCGAAAGTGGGCAGTGCATAAAATATGTACAAAGTATAAAAACTTACAAAAAATACAAGATGACACAATTGACTATTGAATATAAAATAAAAAAGGGAAAAAAAACAGAAATAAACTTTTACCAAGATTTATCCTACGACTGGAGCAAGTCAGAGGAAGTCCGCAATCCATCAGTAAAATAGAACGGGCTCCATACGAATCACAACGTCCATACCTCAAGTCCTCAGTTTATGAGAATATGGACACAGGCTGGACATTAGTACCTTGGCCAATCAACCCTGGGGGGTGTTCCTGTACCAGCCCACACGACGTTCTGGGTGCTGAAATGCCCAAAGTCGGTTGGACCAGGAACGGTTTGAATCACCAAGTCAGGGATAGAATTTCCGACACCAGCGCATCAGTCCAATCGCGACAGTACCAATCACTGTTCAGCTGTTGCAATCCAGCGTTCATTTGCAAAGTTCAAACAATGATTTTTGTGGTGAGGAAGTAGACGTTTTCTTCTGATGACTCTTCCATGAAGACCATATTTGTACAAGTATCTCTTTATAGTGGAATAGTGTACCACAACTCCAGTGTCTGCCAGATCTTTCTGGAGGGATCGTGCAGTCAAACGTGGGTTTTGAATTGTTTTTCTCACAATCCTGCGAGCTGTTCTGTCTGATATTTTTCTTGGTCTTCCAGATCTTGCTTTAACCGTTTCAATACCGTGCAATTTTACACCTTCCTGCCCAGCAAATTTTTCAGCGCTCTCACACTTTGAATGACAATTGCGCGGTCATACAACACTGTACCCAAACTAAAATTTTATCATTTTCTTCACACAACTAGAGCTTTCTTTTGGTGGTATTTAATCACCACTGGGGTTTTTATTTTTTGCTAAATTAACAAAAAAAGACCAAAAATTTTGAAAAAAAAAAAATTCTTTGTTTCTGTTATAAAAGTTTACAAATACATAATTGTTCTTCATAAATTTAGGCCGAGATGTATTCTGCTACATGTCTTTGGTGAAAATAACCCAAATTAGGATGTATTTTTTAGTTTTTAGGAAAGTTATAGAGTTCACAAACTATGGTATAGATCTGAATATTGATCAATCCTGAAGTACTGACGGCCAATCTAATTTCTTGAGGTCCAAGAATGTCAGAGTAGTACAGATATCCCCAAATGACCCCTTTTTGCAGAGTAGACAGTCCGACGTACTTCATAAGAGCCATGGCGAGTTTTTTGAAGTATTTTGTCATAATTTTTCGGAAAATGAATAAAAAAAATTATTTTCACTATTTTTTTTTTTTTTTTTTTTTTACATACTGTCACCAGTGCAGTACAGCGTCATCATAACTGGCATGGCAATGAACAGGGACCCTGACTGGTGACAGTATGAAAAAAAAATATATATTTTTTTAAATTTTTTATTATTTAATTTTATTATTTTTTTTAAGATTTTTTCATATTTTACTATGACCAAAATAGTACAATGTTACCATAGTAACATTGCACTACTTTGGGGAAGTGATCAGTATTTTTTCCTTTTTTTTTTTTTTTTTTTTTTTTTTTTTTACACAATTTGCTTATAGCAAAGAATTACTTTGCTATAAGCAAGCATTTACCTGAATGAAATCGATTGTTTTTTTTTTTTTGTGCTTAGCTGTGATTTGGTCACAGCTAATCACATGACATGTGCATGTGATTAGCTGTGACCATTCACAGCTAGGCACTAGTATACAATGGATGGCATCATGAATGAAGCCATCCATTGTATACAACTGTCATGTGACCTGCTGTGATTGGTCACAGCAGGTCACATGGTACCAGCAACGGGAGCCGGTACTCGGATCTGTCATCGGCCGTGTCCGAGGTGCACGGCCGATGACAGATCGCACTGCTGCGCCGCTCTGCACTAGCGCAAACGACGCATGTGCGGGAGCACGCCCAAATGGCGTGTACCCAGAACGGAGAGACACTTCTGAAGCTGCCAAACGGCCATTGGCAGGGCGGCTAATGGTTAACTTCCACTGTTCCTGATGACTGCCATTTCTTAATTACATTCCGAACAGAGGATATTGACATCTGAAAACGCTTTGCTATCTTCTTCTAGCCTTCTCCAGCTTTGTCAGCGTCAACTATTTTCAGTTTCAGTTTTCTAGACAACTGCTTAGAAGAACCCATGGTGCTGTTTGTTGGGGCAAGGTCAGATGAGTCTGGGCATTTAAAACCTTTGAGATTGACATCACCTGGTCTTCCCAGACGATGATTGAGAACAATCCATGACACTGGTAGGTCTCAGCTTGGCAAAGGGGGCAGTGCATGCTAAAAATTCTGCAGGGTGCCCAAACTTTTGCAGACGCCATTTTTTTGTTTTCTGTTATTTTGAAAGTGTAAATGATGGAAATAAAATCCAACTTTTGATGCCTTTTGGAGATCTTTCCATCTTTCCTTGGCTTCTTTATGCACATTAATACAAATTTTTAGCTGGGGTGCCCAAACTTTCGATCCCCACTGTATATAGATAGATAGATATAGTCAGGTCCATAAATATTGGGACATCAAAACAATTCTAACATTTTTGGCTCCAAGGTGGAGCCTTTCTGGAGAGTTCCATTAGGAGTCTGGACTTCGTTGGACCTGCCGGTGAACCTGAGGTGCCCCCCCAAGTGTTTCATCATTCCTGAGTGTCCACCATGGTGCCGGATGCTGCCTTAACCGCTGACCAGACCCTGATGTTGCCACAGATATACATACAATGCTCAGATTGTATGTATTTTTGGTAAGCGCATAATTGCACCAGATTTTTTCAACAGCAAGTTGGATACATAGAACACCAAGCAGCATTTCCTTCAGTTTATTGACTCATCACTAATGTCACTCTATGGAAAATATATTTTTACCACTATGTGAGCATGCCAGATTGGCCATTGTATGATTGATTTATATGCAATTTGGTTTATCTTATTACAGTATTTTTTTTTAGTGCTGCATACCCTTCTATTATTTCCAGTGAGGAGGGAGTTGCAGTAATTGAGTCGTGATATGATGAGGGAGTGGATGAGCTGTTTAGTGGTTTCTGGGGTTAGGAATGTGCGGATTTTGGCGATGTTGCGGAGGTGGAGTCTGCATAAGTTTGTTAATGATTGGACTTGGGGCTGGAAGGATAGGTTGGAGTCCAGAATAACACCAAGTACTCTGGCCTGTGGGGCGGGTCTGATAGTGGCATTGTTGGACGTGATGGCGAAGTCAATGGGGGGGGGGGTGGTGTGCGGGCTGGGGGGGAAGACTAGGAGCTCGGTTTTGGAGAGGTACAGTTTAAGGAAGTGGAGCGACATCCAGTCTGATATGTCGTTCAGTAGGTTTGTGATTCGGGCGGAGACTGAGGGGGTGAGGTGGGGGGTTGAGAGATAGATTTGTGTGTCAGCAAAGAGCTGGTAGTTGAAGCCGTGAGAGTGTATGAGTTGGCCAAGGGAAGAGGTGTAGATGGAGAAGAGAAGGGGCCCAAGGACAGAGCCTTGAGGGACCCCAACAGAGAGGGGGAGTGAGGGGGATGTGGTAGCGTTATAGGTAACGCTGGAAGAGAGTTGTGACAGGTAGGATGAGAGCCAGGAGAGAGCGGAATCTGAGGCCGAGGGAGTGTAGTTTGAGGAGGAGGGGGTGGTCGACTGTCAAAGGCCACGGAGAGGTCAAGGATTAGGAGCACTGAATAGTGGCCATTAGCTTTGGCAGTTAGAAGGTCGTTGGAGAGTTTGAGTAAGGCAGTTTCGGTGGAGTGTAGGGGACGGAAGCCGGACTGTAGGGGATCGAGGAGGTTGTTGTCGTTGAGGTGAGAGCTTAGGCGAGAGTAGACTAAGCTCTCGAGGAGTTTGGATGTGCATGGGAGCAGGGAGATGGGTCTGAGGTAAATATAAATATAAACATAGACATGAATGTACATCAATCTGAATAAAAATCATAATGTCCATACACATTCAGACAAACTTGAAAAGAGCACCAGAATCTCTCCAATGTAATTTGATGCCTTTTGGAGATTTTTCCATCTTTCCTTGGCTTCTTTATGCACATTAATACAAATTTTTAGCTGGGGTGCCCAAACTTTCGATCCCCACTGTGTGTGTGTGTGTGTGTGTGTGTGTGTGTGTGTGTGTGTGTGTGTGTATGTGTGTATATATGTGTGTATATATGTATGTACCTGATTTGGATGTAAATACCCTCAAATTAAAGCTGACAGTCTGCAGTTAAAGCACATCTTGTT
>CATNWA010000170.1:694765-748211 GCA_951230385.1 Staurois parvus
CCTTTTTTTTCCGGGGGAAAAAAAAAAAAAATAAAAAAAACCTTTTTTTAAAATTTTGGGGGGGAAAAAAAAAATTTTAATTTTTTTTTAAAACCCTTTTTTTTCCCCTTTTTTTTTAAAAAAGGGGGGGCCCAAAAAAAAACCCCCCGGGGGAAAAAAAAGGTTAAAGGTTTTTTGGGGGTTTTTATTTTTTTTTTGGGGGGGAAATTTTTTTTTTTTGGGTTTGGGTTTAAAAATTTTTTTGTTGGGGGTGGAAAAGGGGTTTTTGGTTTTTTTGTTTTTTTATGTTAGTTTGTGTGGTGTGTTTTTTTTTGGTTGGTGTTTTGTTTTTGGGGGTTTTTTTTTTTGGGAAATTTTTTTTTTTTTAAAAATTTTTTGGGGTTTTTGGTGTGTTTTTTTTTTTTGTGTTTTGGTGTTGTTTTGTTGTTTTTTTGTTGTAAATATGTTGTTTTGGGGTTTTTTTTTTTTTTTTGTTTGGGGTTTTTGTTGTTGTTGTATTATAAATTTTTTTTATAAAGGGGGTTTTTGTGTTTTAAAATTTTTTTTTTGTTTATTTTTTTTTTTTTTTTTTTTGGGGGGGGGGGGGGTTTTTTTTTTTTTTTTTTTATTAAAAAAAATTTTTTTTTAAAAAAAATAATTTTTTTAAAAAAAATTTTTTTTTTTTTTTTTTTAAAAAAAAAAAAAAAAAAAAAAAAAAAAAAAATTTTATTTTTTTTTAAAAAATATAAAAAAAAAAAATTTTTTTTTTTTTTTTTTTTTTTTTTTGGGGGGGGGGGGGGGGTTTTTGGGGGTTTTTTTGTTTTGTGTGTGGGTGTTTTTTTTTTTTTATTTTTAAAAAAGGGGGGGGGGTTTTTTTTTTTAAAAAAAAAAAATAAAAATATATATAAAAAAAAAAAAAAAAAATTTTTATATATATAATAAAAAAAAAAACCCCCCCCACAAAAAATATATATATATAATAAAAAAAAAAAAATAATTTAAAAAAAAAAAATTATATAATTTTTAAAAAAAAAAAATATATATATATATATAAAAAAAAATTTTTTTTTTTTTTTTAAAAAAAAAAAAAAAAAAATAAAAAACCCCAAAAAAAAAACAACCCCAAAACCCCCCAACAACAATAAAAAAAAAAAAAAAAATAAAAAAAACACAAAATATATTTAAAAAAAAAACCCCCCCCCCCCCCAAAAAAAAAAAAAATAAACCCCCAAAAAAAAAAAAATTTTTAAAAAAAAATAATATTTTTTTTTTTTTTTTTTTTTTTATTTTTTTTTTTTAAAAATATATTTTTTTTTAAATTTAAAAAAAAAAAATTAAACCCCCCAAAAAAAGGAAAAAAAAAAAAAAAAACCCTATATTAAATAAAAAACAAACCCAAAAAAAAAAAAAAAAACCCAAAAAAAAGGAAATTTCCCCCCCCTTTTTTTTTATTTTTTTTTTTAAAAATTTTAAAAAACCCAAAACCCAAAAAATTTAAAAAAAAAAAAATTTTAAAACACACCCCCAAAAAAAAAAAAATTTTTTTTTAAAAAAAGGGGAAAAAAAAAAAAAACCCCAAAAAAAAAAAAAAAAACCCCCCCCCCCCCCCCCCAAAAAAAAAAAAAAAAAACCCACCCCCAAAAAAAAAAAAAAAGGGGGAAAAAAGGCCCCCAAAAAACCCCCCCCCCCCGGGGTTTTAAAAATTTAAAAAAAAAAAAATTTTTAAAAAAAAAAAAAAAATTTTTTTTTTCCCACAAAAAACCCCCCCCAAAAAAAAACCCCCCCCCCCCCCAAAAAACACCCCCCCCCACACACCCATAAAAAACCCAAACACACACACACACCCACATATTTTTAAAATAAAAATTATTTTTATTTTTTTAACCAAAACATTTGTTTTATTAATATATATATATTTTTATAAACCCTAGTGTTGATTAAATACCACCAAAAGAAATCTCTAGTTCTGTGAAGAAAATAACATTTTAGTTTGAATGACAATTGCGCGGTCATACAACATTGTACCCAAAGTGTGAGCGCTGAAACCTGAAAAATGGCCTGGGCAGGAAGGGGGTAAAACTGCCCTGTAAAGAAGCTGTTAAACATGACCAGTAAAAATTAAAAAAAAAAAAAAAAAAAAAAAAAAAAAAAAAAGCAAATTTTGTCATTAACCAATTCAATAACGGGCAATTTTACACCTTCCTGCCCAGGCCAGTTTTCAGCGCTCTCACATTTTGAATGACAATTGCGCGGTCATACGACATTGTACCCAAACTAAAATTTTATCATTTTCTTCACACAACTAGAGCTTTGCTTTGGTGGTATTTAATCACCACTGGGGTTTTTATTTTTTGCTAAATTAACAAAAAAAAAGACCAAAAATTTTGAACACACAAAAGTTTGTTTCTGTTATAAAAGTTTGCAAATAAATAATTGTTCTTCATAAATTTAGGCCGAGATGTATTCTGCTACAGGTCTTTGGTGAAAATAACCCAAATTAGGATGTATTTTTTAGTTTGTATGAAAGTTATAGAGTTCACAAACTATGGTATAGATATGAATATTGATCATTCCTGAAGTACTGACGGCCAATCAAATTTCTTGAGGTCCAAGAATGTCAGAACAGTACAGATATCGCCCAAATGACCCCTTTTTTAAAAAAGTAGGCAGTCCGACGTACTTCATAAGAGGCATGGCAAGTTTTTTTGAAGTTTAATTTTTTCATTTTCCGAAAAATGACAAAAAAAAAAAAAAAACAAAAAAAAAAAACACAAATTAGTTTCACTATTTTTTTTAATTTATTTTTTTTACATACCGTCACCAGTGCAGTACAGCATCATCATTTAACTGGCATGGCGGTGATCAGGGACACTGACTGGTGACAGTATAAAAAAAAAAAAAAAAAAAAAAAAAAAAAAACTATTATTTTTTGTTAAACTTTTTTTCTTTAACATTTTTTTTTTTCATATTTCACTATGACCAAAGTAGTACAATGTTACCAAAGAATTACTTTGCTATAAGCAAGCATTTACCTGAATGACCGATTCATTCAGGGTTTTTTTTTTGTGCTTAGCTGTGATTTGGCATGACATGTGCATGTGATTAGCTGTGACCATTCACAGCTAGACACTAGTATACAATGGATGGCATGAATGAAGCCATCCATTGTATACAACTATCATGTGACCTGCTGTGATTGGTCACAGCAGGTCACATGGTACCGGCAACAGGGCCAATACTCAGATCTGTCATCAGCCATGTCTGAGGTACAACGGCCAGTGACAGATCGCACGACCGCTGCGCCGCTCTGCAGGAGCGCAATCTGCGCATGTGCGGGAGGACGCCATATGGCGTTCACCCGGAATGCTGATGACATTTGCTGCCCGCCATTCGGCCATAGGGCGGGCGGCAAATGGTTAAGTTAGGACAAAATGTATTCGGCTACATGTCTTTGCTAGAAAAAAAATCCCAATATGTGTTAAATTAATTGGGTGACATGAAAGTTATAGTGTTTACAAATTGCAGTATATATACTGGGATTTTTAATTTTTTTTTTTTTTATTATTTTTTCTAGTAAAGGCAGTGATCAGCAACTTATAGTGGAACTGTGGCGGGCCTTCCGACACTAGGGGGAACTGACTGTCACTGTTATCCCCAGTGACACAAATACAGTGATCAGTGCTAATAAAAGCACTGACACTAATGGCACTGGGGAGGAAGGGGTTAACGTGGGGCAAAGGGTTAACACTGTTCCGTTTCACATTGCATCCTGTGTAAA
Organism: Staurois parvus; assembly: GCA_951230385.1. NCBI lineage: Eukaryota > Metazoa > Chordata > Amphibia > Anura > Ranidae > Staurois > Staurois parvus. The sequence goes on from CATNWA010000170.1 coordinate 698,523, forward strand.
CAATGCAGTGTGCTTACAGTGAAGTACAAACAGTCCATCCCCCCTAATTGGAGATTTTCGGCAATCACTGGGTGCCGGTGAGTAAACACCAGCCGGGACCCGGTGACTGACAGCCGAGACCGCAGTACTTCTGCTATAGGGTGGACGGGAAGCAGTTAAAGTGGCCCTAAGCATATGTATGCATAGTGACCTTAAATTGTAAGCACTTAAGGAAGGTACTGGGCAACAGTGCTTTATGAGCCCTGAGGAAGTCACATGGGATTGTGACGCAACGCGTCGGCCTGAAGTAGTGACGCACTTCCGGCTTGGACGCCATCTTAGCACACCTTTTCGTATACCAATGCATACAGACTACACCCAAAAGCATGAGGTTTAAGCTATGATTACTGCAGATACATGTGAGTGCGCATTTTGTTTGCTTTTTGTCCTATTCATTGAATAAAAAAAATATATAACTATGGAAGGATGTGTTTATGTCTTAAATGAGATATTGGCACTGTATCTGACCCTATCTGGAGATGAGCCATTATTTGAGTGCTGACCTGTTGAGGGAGATTTGTGTGCGGTGGGAGCAGATCAGTGGAGTGGCTGCAGACTTGAAGGATCTGAGAGAGGGATCCCATATAGCGCTTTGACCCGCAAGGGTCGAAGGTTTAAGGTGAGAGGCTTATCTAGCCGGTGGTCGGATTGTCTTCTGTCAGCAGTTAAATCCACTGTCACAATATCAGCACAAGTGTCATCGTTTATGTGATAAAGTGTTATTATCCATGTCATACTGGACTTTATGAGCACAGATCAGACGTTGGAGTTTGATCCTATATTTAGTGTTGTTGCACCGATTGTTCACTTGAATGTACACGGATTTGTGGTATTATATTCAGTACTATATGATTTCACTGATTTATAACTTATGTTGGCACTGACTGAGCAATATTAATTTATTTCACTGATTTTTACAGTGTCACTTTTTTATTATTTGTGGATGTATACACTTATCCATGTATTTTAGTTTGTGAGTAGCGCTACATTTTGAGAAGAGAAGAGAGAGAGAGAGAGAGAGAGAGAGATCATTGGTATATGATTTAATGTTAGCAGCCTCTCTTTGATAGACATTTTTCGGATATTTAGAGCGCAGGAGGTTCACACCACTAGTGCTTTATGGCTAGCACATCCTACCAGGCAGCATTGGGGTTGGCGGTTTGAATCCCAACCACAACACTATCTGCTTGGAGTTCTCCCTGTGCCTGCGTAGATATCCTCACACCCCAAATTGTATGTATACATGCGAGTTAGGGATCTTAGAACGCAAGCTCCTTGAGGGCGGAGACTGATGTCAATGTAGTATGTGAAGAGCTGTGTAAACTGTTGATTCGATACAAGTACCTGAAATAAAAGGACATTAGATAAATGTATGCCGAGGTGTGTCTAAAAAAATTTGGCGAATGGTATCAGAAAAAAAAAAAAAAAAACAGAAGATACAAATTACCTTTATTGGCCTTCAAAACAAATCGCCATCCTGCATAGCAAAGGCCTCTTTAGTAATCAACCACAGAAATGCTGTCACACATTCTTGGATTGCCGCCACGTTCGCAAAAACCTGCATCTTTTATGATGTTCTTCAGGTGGGGAAACAGAAGTCCGCAAGTGCCAGATCAGGGGAGTACAGTGGAGGATCGAGAAAGGAGGTACACTGTGCTGAGCCAAGAATTGCCACAACGCGATTGCACAGTGCACAGGCACGTTATCGTGCAGCAATATCCATTGTCCAGTCCTGTGCAACTCTGGCCAGCACATGCATCGTGCAGCTGTCCCATGGCCATTCTAAGCTTGAGCAATTACATGACCGTTGATCATCAACTGAAGCGCCAGACTTGAGAGGGGATGAGCACAGCTGACTGGACCCCAACAATATTGTATTGTACATTAGAGCCAAGAGCTGTTCTGTGACATCAGCTGACAATGGGCAACAGCCCTTTACAAGCTGACTCTTGGTCACAGGAAAACAAAAGAAAAGTGCACTGCTATGACCCAAAAGAAAAGTATGGCAAAAAAGCCTAAGCCATACTAATTTTACAGTGGTGTTCCACTTCTGCAGTCAAATTTGAAAAAAAAACCCCACTGTTTATGTGTTCCCCATTAGGGATGCACCAAAATTTCGGCGACCGAAAATACCTGTCCGCCTTTGGCCATTAAAATAGACACAGATTCAGGTGCTGAAAATAGCCTGGCCCCCACCTTTTGGTGGTTCTCAGCCTTACCTGAAAACCCATCCAGCGATCCTGGCGCTGGGCATAGATATCAGTGAAGGAAAGATGGCTTCCACTCATCTCTATGCCTTTGGGAGGACCGAAGCGACGTCATTTCCGGAGCCATGTAAACAAGACCTTTTTTAAAGCACTAGAGCAATGTTTTTTTTTACTCTAATGCTTTAATTGTAGGAGATGTGGGGCCTTATTGACCCAAGATCTCTCCATAAAGAGGACCTGTCATTGCTTATTTCTATCAGAAGAGATGTTTGCATTTCTTGTGATAGGAATAAAATTGATTTAAAAAAAAAAAAAAAAAAAAAAAAAAAAAAAAAAAGTTTAAAAGTGACCCGGTCCTCCACGCTCGCACTGGTGAACACATACGTAGGCCACGTCCACATATGTAAACTGTATGGAAACCACACATGTGGAGGTATTGTTGAGAATGACAGAACGAGAGCAATAATTCTAGCACTAGACCTCCTCTGTAACTTTACACTGGTAACCTGTCGTGCCGGAGGTGAGGCTGTCTGCTATTGCACAGGAGGAAATTGCTGGCCCTTGCACAGTTGAAGGCAGCATTGCAGCTCTTCGTGGTGTGGATGGGGCAGTCGGTGCGGGAGGCTGCGTCCTCAGCTCCATGGGCTCTGGGGAAGGGGGGTTACTGTGGTGTTCTCCAGGGGGCCGGCTTTCCCAGAGCTGTGCAGCAGTGTGTTCCCCCTGTGCACGAGAAAGGATGGGAAGACTCCGGGGGTCCCACTCTGTGGGGCGGGGAAGAGGTGCCGGCCGAGGATGTGGGGTGGGGGATAAGAGCAGTGTGGGCTGACAGGGGTCCAGGCACTAGTACATGGTTTCAGGTCCATGGCGACCTGGCCCCTGGGTATTGTCAAGCCCTGTATTAAACATTACTCCAAAAGCACCCACCTAAACATTACAAAGCAGGGACAGCATGTGAAGATTCTTTTTATGTTGTGCTATGCTAACATGCCACAAATCTAGAGTAGGTGTTATCCCAATTTGGTTGCAAAAGTGGAAATACACTTTAAAAACATGGGTAAATGTCGCTTGTATTGCAGAAATTTTTTTTTTTTAAACTTTGCTTTGACATATGCTTTCATTTTGTCTTAAGAAACCATAAAAACACATTTAACACTAGAACTTATGAACTTCATACCTTCCTATTTTAAAGGAGTATATAAGCAATAATTTTAACATTCCAGCAACAGGCTGTCTAGTGCAGCGTTTCTCAACCAGGGTTCCCAAATCATGGGACCCAGTTTGCCTTGGATCAGCGCCACGAGTCAGGCGGGCAGGCCACCAGCAGTATAACCACCAATGACACACTAGGGCTAGAACTTACGGCGTTTTTCATTGCTATGGTGATGTAGGACAGCTCACCGATAACTACTGCAGGAAAAAGGAGTGCTTCATTGTAGCAGTGAGATTTCAAGGCGGAAGTGAAACACTATATATGTAGCAAATTGACCCCTTTTTGAAAAAGGTGTGTTCCAATTAAAAGGTGGAAATCTAACCCATATGCCTGTCCGTCCCCCCCCCCCCCCCCCCCCCCCCCCCCCCCCCCCCAAGGCTGCCATCAAAGGCTAAGTAGCATCAAACACGGTTGGCTTCAGTGCTGCTTAACACTACTAAAAACGGATAACTAGAGGTTCAACTTGGGGAATCCCTCACCGATCTAAAGCTGGCCATACACTAGTAACCTTTCAAATGAACATTTGTACAAAAATTCTCAGCACATTCAATGACTTAACAAGTGTAGTTCGAAAGCACTTTAAAATCTGCTTTTAAAAACATTCCATTTTGGCATGAATGTAATTGTCCGAATGAAGACCACATGCACAGTTAGGAATCAGTAGAAATGCATCCAGCAGAAACAGTAGAAAACAATGTATCCCTGGTAACGATTACAACATCTAACATTGTTGAAATAAAAATGTTGAAAGATTCTGCTAGTGTATGACCAGCTTAAAGATTTAGCTTTGAAAGCAAAAATGTTATTGCTTTTTTACCCATGTGCAAAAATACATAGTTTGGAAAGCAGAAAATCCCACTAAGTGAAAATATGACCAAAATCTTTTCTAGATGTCATACTCTACATATTTAAATAAGACAATGAGTCCAAGAGAAGATGAAACTTTTACTGTCATGTGCTACAAGCGAGCAGAGGGGTTCCCAACCTGTCTTCTGGGTTAGGGGGTATTCCCAGGTCTCCAGTGCGAAGCTTGCGAGTCAGATCCTCAATTTGCAGTTGAACTGGAAGAAAGCAGGTTAGAAAACAAAAAAAGGAATGGGAGAAAATGGTTACAAACCCAAAAAGAGGAGAAAAATTAACCCACAACATTGTTCAAACAACAGTTATAACCAGGGCAGAATATGGTAAAGCCAGTTAAAATGGGAGAATGCAAATAATTTTTCTTCAACTTTTCGATGCTTTACTGGGCCATGCTAACCAACAGTACAAACCTACAACTTAATTGCATTAAGATGTAGGCAAAACACCAAATGCTTTCTGGCAGAACTAAAACCAACTTAATAGGGAAAAAACACCCACACATTTACAAAGTTGCAATATCATTAAAAAAGTCATTGCAAATTCAGAAAGCAAATAGGTAGGATAGAAGAATACTTTAACAGAATTCAAAAAGGAAAAACCTAGCGTGGGTTATTCCATGATGCAAATTTTAATTGCCAACCTACCATTTTTTAAATAATTTTCCCTAACTTATCATTCAAGGGCTCAGAAAGAGGGGAAAAAAAAAAAAAAGTGGGTATATAGAAAAGACTCGCCTTTAAAATAATTACATTTTGTTGTGGCCTGTTTTATCCAGCTGTAATTACTCAATGCAACTTATAACATCCAAGTGAAATATATAACACCAACATGTAAAAAAAATAAATTCAAAAACAGAAACGAGTTGAAAGGATCACCTGCTCCTAAAAATTACTTGTAAATGTAAACTCAATAAGGTGTAGCCATTCACCTTCTCAGTGGCACATAAAATCACTGACTTATCTGTGATACGTTGTGGTCATTTTGATTAGTTCAGCATGAAAAAAGCTTTCCTGAAGCATTTCAGTCTCTGGTAGTGCAATTGAAGCAAACTATGGGTGGCAAGTCAGTCAAAAGATCGCCGAGATAAAGTTGGACAGGCACAAGTCAGAAGATGCATACAAAAAAATTGCAAAGGCTTTATCAATGCCTAGAAGAATTGTGAAGTCTGTTATTGAGAAGTGGAAGGTATTTGGTACAACATAGACCCTCCCTGGATCAGGATGTCGCTCCAAGCTGCATCAGACCCAGAAGGAAACAGGTCAGAGAGGCTACCAACAGTCCTACAGAAACTCTTAAGCAGGAATTGCAGAGTGGTCATGTGCATGTTGCAACATCACAAAGTCTCCACAATTAAAGCTTATATGGGAGGGTTGCAAGAAAAAAAAAAAAAAAAAAAAAAAAAAAAAAAAGTGTTACTCATCAAGAAAGTCCACATAGTCACGACTGAGCGTTGCCACAACGCACCGTGAAGATTTTGAGGCCACATGGTCAGATGAGACTAAAATTGAATTATTTGGCCTCAACACCAAACTGTATGTCTGGCGGAAATTCAATACAGCACACCATCCAAATAATTCCTACAGTAAAGCATGGAGGTGGCAATATCCTCCCATGGGGGTATTGCTCTGCAGCAGGGACTGGAGCACTTGTCAGGATACAAGGAAAATGAATGGGGCAAAGTACAGTCTAATTCTTGAGGAAAATCTGCCCTCTGGCAGAAGATTGTCAATGGGAAGAAGGTTTAACTTTCAACATGACAATGACCCAAAGCACACAGCAAAAATTACCACACAGTGGTTGGAGAAAAAAGGTGAAATGTCCTTACATGGCCTAGAGGCCAGACTTAAACCCCATTGAATATCCGTGGAATGACGTTTTGAATTTTTTTCTGACATGCTGGTGTTCTAGCTTTCACTTGGATGTTATAAATTGCACTGAGTAAATACAGCTGGATGAAACAAAAACTGTCTTCATTTGAGGCTGCAAAGCAACAAAATGTGATTTTAAAAAGGGGGGGGGGGGGGGATGCTTTTATATACAGTGTGTGCGTATTTTTCATTAATTTTTTTTTTTTTTGAAAGAGTCTCTGCCCACCAAGGCATATGGTACAATACAAAAAAAAAAAAAAAAAAAAAAAAAAAGGCACCTGCAGCATTTCTTTTTTACGGAGTACATCATAATGCATGGCATTTGTGTACTGGTGCACAATCTGTTGGGACTTGCTGTAAATATGCACTAGAGTACATTCTAAATTATCAGTACCACAATACACAAAGTTGCTGCTAACAGCAACAAGTGGTAAACATTTTACTTCAATGAGAAGGTTTGAACAGGGTCCTAGGTTAAAAGTTACTCTGCATTCAAATCTGATTTAACGTGTCCAGTAACCAAACCTGTTAAAGGTTACATTTTCAGTACAGTGTTTTAGCTTTGACGGCTTCATCTAATGCAAAGCATGGTATCATAAATTTAACATTTGGCATGTCTGCATATCTGTAATATGCTGACATTTTTTGTAACTGCACATTAACTCAATTAAATGGGTACTGGCATAAAAATCTATTTAAATAATTTGAACGGTCAACCCAAGAAAGCAAGATCTGTCCATTAGTTAAGTGTACAGGTCCATAGGCTTTTCCACTGTAGCTTATGAAGCTGCATTTAGTATGTGTAGCTTGCCAACATTGAGCTTTCTAAATAAGTGATTGTAGCGGCAGGCTAGGCTAAATCAGTGAGAGTGTCGCCTTTTGGTCTGAAATCAGCCTTAGGTATACATGTTAGCAAAGACAAATGGTGGTGGACTTTACAAGACAAAAAGGAAGAGTACCCAGGGTTATGCTGCTGCTTGGAGACTGGACACTGGTAAAAACATCAAGCAAACAGAGTATACTGGGACATTTAAAAGCAACACAACTGGAGTAGTGGGCAACAGAACAACGGCCAACAGATCCACCAAAAAAAAAAAAAAAAAAAAAAAAAAAAAAAAAAAAAAGGGAATTGGAGGTGGCTCAACAAAGCCTACAGAGCTGCCCGAAGGACCTTAAGATGCAAGACAGCATAAACAGAGTGTATTTCACCTAAGAAAACCTAAACACAAGATCAGGTGGGAGACTGGCATATGTGAGAAACAAATGATTCTGAAAAGTCCATGAAATACTAAATCTAGCTGTCTGATACAACTAGAAATAGAGGAATGGGAAGCAGACAGAACCCTAAGAAAAGCATCGGGGACTACAAAATCAGACTGTCAGAATGAAGTTATAGCTGAAAATTGACTCGAACAGTGTTTGCCATATCCAGACAACCTCCTTAGGAAGTTTAGGTGCAATATAGATGAAAGAATATCCAGGTAAGGTGAAAAGAAGCCATCTTGGTAAGAAATGAGGTCTTGGGCCTTGAAAACAACCTGTGTGTAGCGCAATTTTATTTTTGTTAACAGCTTGCTGCTGTTGCCATTGACACATTCTCTCACTTCCAGCAAGCAATGTCTGAGGACTCAATGTGGTTTAAAGTTCTATGGGAGGCACCCAGGTAGCGCATCAGAGGAAGCTTTGCTGGTGTCCAATCACCTAAAAGAGCATATAACCCACGGTCTATGAATATTTGTGTCCGGAACAGTTAAGAAACTGCAATCCATGCCATCAGCCACCATCTGCCAGGAAATCAGCTCAATCTTTTTCTGAAAAAGCATACGGATTAGGGCATTCAGGGACTGTGCCTGCCTGCAGCAGTCCACATCCTTGGACCTGTAAAGCACTAAGGCTAAATGCCATATTACACTGAATGTGGCTAGAAATTGTCTAACAGAAAAGTGAACAAGTGCACCTTACAAGTCTGTCTTGCATCTTGCTTACATTGGAGTCCAGGTACACCCTTCAAGGTTGTGTTGAGGATTAGTCAAATCCAGAAAGCTACAAAATAAGGTTCAGTGGCTCTAAAGCAACTGAAGAAAAAAATGCCTTGAAAGAAATAAAAAAGGAGTTGCTTCTCCCAAAGCAAAGAAAAAAAATGCCCATTCTCCTGCACTGCAAAAAACTAAGGTATGCTGGGAGCTGAAGGGGTTATTCTGTGCTTCCCTTTAAAGTGGTTGTAAACCTCAGACACGAATTTTGAACAAATCCTTCTACAATGTACTTTTGTCTCAATTAAGAGCACCAAGTGTAATTTTTGTCTGCCACCAGCATGAATCCCTTCTGACAAGTTTTCCTGACACCAAGAGAAAAATGGTCTCCTCACTGAGCTATGTAGTGTGTCATTACAGCTCCATGCCCTTTTTTCTGAACTAGCAAGATTTATAAAGTCAGCACTTTTACCAGATGTGGAGAAGAGATGGCTGCAGATAGATAGGTACAACTTATGTAGGAGGATTTGTTTAATCCCTGTACCACCTGAGGCCACTCACTTCAATGGGTATATGTGTGGGTTTACAACTACTTTAAACTTTAGTTTGACAGTGTCCAATCTCAGCTAACCCAACGTTCCTGAATACTCTTCCTTGGTCCCATAATGTATGATAAAATAAATCAGGCTTATATCCGGTTTAGGCCATTGATATTTCCCCAAAGCCCCTGATGATATTACTTAGAAAGAAATTAAACGATCTCCGATCTCCACAAAAATATAAGAATTACACTACATACACTGTGGTAAAGCACCTTATACAAGCTTGTGTTGATTGTATGTTATAGTTTTGGGGAAAATTTTAAGTTTAAAAAAAAAAAAAAAAAAATGTAAAATAGAAAAAAAAAAAATAAATAAAAAAATTATAAAACCCCTGGCTACCTGAGGATAAAAGTTTAGGGCAGAGCCTGGCAGCCAAAGGATTACTCCAGCTAACAGACACCAAAATGATCCTGCTTTTAGCCTCATTAGCCGTTACCTTTATTAGAACACCCTCCACTTAAGTGAATTTTTTTTTTTTTTTTTTTTTTTTTTTTTAACAGCCATACAAGACAGGCTTATGACTATTAAATTGCATATTGTGGTTTCCACTAAAGACTTTACATGTTTGACATGGCTGGCAGTTGTCACCTTAAACATCAGCAGTGTCATTTTGCATGCAATGTGTTTTCCGTGTTTGAAGGTCCCAGGGAACTCTAGTGTCTTATTTACTATACCTGAGGTATGGACAGGTAATGTGTGGTATCTGCAATTACACAACAAATCCATTTTATGTATGTTCACATTAACTAGCTTATATAAAGATTAAATTATCCTAAAAACAAATTTGATTTTTGTAGCAATCACTTGGCAGGATTAGTAGACTGAGAAATTTTCCTGTGTACAGTTCTCTACATCTGAGGGTCCCAGCAGCAGTGTCAATGTGGGGTAAGACTCATGCCACTGGTACAAAAAAAAAAAGTTTAAGTACATTTGAAAACATTATGCAAATACATTTAAACTGCCGTTACTAGCATTTGGTTAATTAGGCAACTTGTTAAGATCAGTTTAACCTAAACAGGAACTTTACAAAATTCCTAAACTAACACAAAACAACTAAAAAAAACTACAAGCACCAATCTCATCTTTTCTATGACTGTACATGTACTCTAAAACATGACTGTACTCTAAAACAAAGCATAAAATGCATTTTTTTATTCTAAAAACAAAAAACATTAAATACAAGGTTTGTTCCTTAATCTTGATGTAAAATAACGTATTGGATGAATTTGTCTAACACTTGTGCATTGAAAAAGATCAACTAATGTAAGATAATATCTTGGCATAGCTGAAAAAATTCCTTAGTAAAATTGGTAAGATAATATTACCTATATATGCTCGCTCTTGTTCACGGCTGAGACCTGGGGGTATAACCGTTGGCATCCCAGGAATAATAGTCTTCTGGTCTGGAGTTTCATCATTCCATCGACTGCGTTTTCGCTTCCGTGAAAACTCTGCAGATTATACACACGTGTTAAAAACTTTGCAGCGTTAAAAAAAAAAAATAAAAAAAGGTTCAACTTATTCTTTGTTAACATTTATACTGATACAGGACAGGCATAAGTGAAAATAGTAGAGATTTTGGTATAGCTGGAAGGGCTGGAACTTGTCATGTTTTTATTTTTTGTCCTGACCTCATGAGAAGCACAGGAACCTTTGAGATTGGGGGGGGGGGGGGGGGGGGGCACAGAAAAATGGAACTCTGGCAAATGTTTATTTTTCACTGTAATTAGGCTTTAAAGACACAGTGTCACATTGTAAACTTGGAACAGCCTTTGTAAAGCAGCACCCTGACCCACTGATACGGATTGTCAAAACAGCTCCCTAAAAATCCCTGTGTCAGCTATGGTGAAATTCCAGGGGGGGAGTAGTGACATCATTCCTTGTCATGCAACAGTGCCAAGGCCTAACAATTGCTTGCCCGAACCAAAAAATGCATCAAGGGAGAAGTTTACATGCAATACCCCCCCCCCCCCCCCAACCCAGAAGCACCAGGTATTACTTCTGGTTGCAACTGAGGAAAAAGCAGTGGAGAAGGACAGGCAAGGTATCAGCAGGTCTGAAGGGCTGACACTGCCACAGAGTCTCTATTAGGTTAAAGCCCAATTAAAAGACCACTGCTATGGGTGGAAGAAGCAGTCAACACACCTAACAAGTTCCCAACTTGTGACCAAGAAGCTCAAGTCGCTCTTTTCACAAGGCTAAGGCAAGTACCAGCAGACATGAATAGGAAAGCACCCTGTGAACAGAAGGCTTATAAACACAGGCACACCAGGCCTTAGCAACAGAAGTGGGTCTGACAATCAGTCATTAAAGCCAGTGGAACATAAAAGTTACTACTCCTGGAGGGGTGGGGGGATGTGGGACTAAGGTACGAGGGGAAAGACCTTTTAAACGCAGATTTGGTTTCCTGTAGAGGGTGGGGCCAATCATCTCTCAAGCAAACTGTCCTGAAAAGATGGGCAAAAATGGCAGATAGAAACCTGTAGATGAAACTTCTCGCTATAAGCAGCATACATTTTTTTTAAATAGATATCAGATCCTGGTTTAGCATTATCACACCTTTTTCTAGGGATGCACCAAAATTCCAGTGGCCTAAACCACCCCTTTGGCTGATATGAAAATAAGCACCGATACAGGTGTAGAAAATACCCCCACTGCCTCGCCTGGTGGTTCTCAGCCTCACTTGAGAACCCATCCAAACGAACCCGGTACTGGGCATAGAGATCAGTGAAGAAAAGAAGGCCTCCACTTAGCTCTATGCCCTTGGAGTACCAAAGTGATGTCACTGTGTCACTTCCGGTTCCAGTGCCTTTTTTTTTTTTCTTCAAAGCACTAGATCAATGCTTTTTTTGATCTAATGCTTTACATTGTAGAGAAGAGATGTGGGTTATTGACCCCATCTCTCTCCATAAAGAGGATCTGTCACTGCTTATTTCTGTCACAAAGGATGTTTGCATTCCTTGTGATAGGAATAAAAGTGATTTAAAAAAAAAAAAAAAAAAAAAAAAAAAGGGAAAAGTAAAAAAATAAATTTTAAAAATAGGCCACGCCCACATATGTAAACAGTGTTCAAACCACACGTGAGGTATCGCTGTGAACATCAGAGCAGGAGCAATAATTCTAGCACTAAACCTCCTCCAACTTTAAACTAGTACCTGTAAAACCTGTAGAAATTTTTAAAGCGTCCCCCATAGAGATTTTTAAGCACCGTGGGCAGCACAGTGGTTAAATGGTTAGCACTTCCACCTGGCAGTACTAGGGTTGTTGATTCAAATTACAACCACAGCACACCCTAACTGGAGTTTGCATGTTCTCCTTGTGCGGGTTCCCTCCGTGTACTCTAGTTTCCTCCCTTATTTCAAAGGCATGCTGGTAGATTAATTGGCTTCTATCTAAATTGGCCCTAGTATGTGTGTGTATGTATGAATGTAAGTTAAGGAACTTAGATTATACACCCCTTGAGGGTTGACTGATGTGAATGAATATATATGTAAAGTGCTGCGTAAATTGATGGCACTATACAAGTACCTGAAATAAAATAAATTTAAAAAGCCGCCATTCCACAGGCGTGTGCAATTTTAAAGCATGACATGTTGGGTATTTACTCGGCGTAACATTTTATAAAATATTGGGGTATTTGTGTATTTTTTTTTTTTTAAATCATTAAAGTGTATTTTTTTTCACAAAAAAAAAAAAAAAATATATAATTGCATTTGAAAAATATTTTTAAAAATTGCCCATTTCAGTTTAACGGCCATGTGCAGGATGGATAAAAAAAACAAAAAAAACACAAACAAACAACAAACGGATTTTTTTGATTTAAATTCGGATTTTTTATTTAAAATCGGATTGTTTTTATTTAAATCAGATTTTTGCTTTTTGAGAAAAAATATATTACCATCCAAAGGTTATTTTATCATGAAATAAAAGATTAGTTTTTTTTAATTATGTAGAATAAGGCTGTATAGGTTTAATTTTTTTGGTAAATAAATTCCATTAATCCATTCACAATGTCATGCTCTTCCAAAAGTTTTTGTAAGATTATTGGGCAGTTTCTCTGCCTACAAGATATTATCACAGATGCTTGGTTTACTTTTGCAGTTCTCAAAACTGAATTTGACTCAGTGGAGATCAAATGCCTCTTCTTCACAGCAAAAATGTTATAACATGAACAGAGTTAAGGAAAAGACCTTAATCCTAACTTCTAACAAACCTATGAATACAGAATCAACCCCTTCAGTGCTAAATTTCAAGAAGTTCAGTGAATAGAAACTATATTTTTCTGATTGTTTGGAGTGGAATAGATCTGCACAAGAAGAAAGTGAAACTAATGCAGGCCATAGATGGGTCGAAAATCGGCCAATTTTTCGGCCAAAAATAAAATCGGCCGATTTTCGGATCGTTAGTGGGCTATTTGTTCGGCCGTTTTTTCGGTATTTTGGCCAGTTTTTTTTATCGGTAAAGTTGGGGGGGAACGGCCGATTTTGCCGATCTTCGCGGCAATAATGGGCAAATCGGCCGATTTTTTACCGATAAAAAATCTGCGCATGAGCAGTGACCTGCAAGAGGAAGACAAAAAGAAGAGGAGGGGCGAAGAGGAGGGGCGAAGAGGAGGGGCGAAGAGGAGGGGCGAAGAAGAGGAGGGGCGAAGAGGAGGGGCGAAGAGGAGGGGCGAAGAGGAGGGGCGAAGAGGAGGGGCGAAGAGGAGGGGCGAAGAGGAGCGAAGAGGAGGGGCGAAGAGGAGGGGCGAAGAGGAGGGGCGAAGAGGAGGGGCGAAGAGGAGGGGCGAAGAGGAGGGGCGAAAGGAGGGGCGAAGAGGGGGGCGAAGAGGAGGGGCGAAGAGGAGGGGCGAAGAGGAGGGGCGAAGAGGAGGGGCGAAGAGGAGAGGAGGGGCGAAGAGGAGGGGCGAGAGGAGGGGCGAAGAGGAGGGGCGAAGAGGAGGGGCGAAGAGGAGGGGCGAAGAGGAGGGGCGAAAAAGAGGAATTCCAGTCCGGCAAAAAGTGTCCCTGCAGAGAGCTCTGCCATTTCTTTGACAGTTCTTTGACAGTTCCTTGACATTTACAGAGGTTGCAACATTGTATCTATTTGTTTCCGAATAAAAACATCTGTATCCTAAATGGATACAAATAGATACAATGTTGCAACCTCTGTAAATGTCAAGGAACTGTCAAAGAACTGTCAAAGAAATAGCAGAGCTCTCTGCAGGGACACTTTTTGCCGGCTGTAGACGGGATGAAAATCGGCCGATTTTTTTTACCATTGGTGGTAACGTCGGCCCCTTGAACGACCGATTTTTCGTTTTTTTAAAAGAAAAATCGGCCGTTTTTCTCCTCGTCTATGGCCTGCATAAGTGTGAGGAGGAAGGGGCTGACAGTCTAAGTTTCTTAAAAATATATATATTTTGTTTAGCCAAATTAGTTAACAAACATGGATGTTTGTTTAAGCAAATAATATATGCTGTAATGTTATTGTTTCAGTTGAATAAATCTATTTAAATTGTTATTAAGGTAATGATTATTTTTCTCCTTCCTAAGTACAACAGAAAAGTTGTCCAAATATGAATGATTAACCTATTAAACTGGGGATAAAAAAACTAATATGAAAAGTTATTCTAAAAATCTTCATCTACTTGCATATTAAAGTTATACCAGCAAGAATTAGTCTATGTAGAAAACTATGATTTAAATCAAGCCTTACTGACTAGTGATTTAAATCAGTTTGATTTAAATCAAATCCACCCTGGCCATGTGCATCCTGAATTTTTGGTTTCTACACCAGAATTTTCATTTTGGTGCACCACTATTTTTTCCATACCCAAATCCACTGGGAGAAACAATCAGGAATAAGCCAGGCTTCATTTTAAAAACGCAACTATTGATCACAAAAGGGTACCAAAGGCTTATCTCTGGAAGAGCAGATCTGGATGCAGATGAAAACCCAGATTGTTTTTATCCCCTAGTCTCCTTACATTCTGGCACTTCATCCATCATGGGAGCCAAGAAAAACCAGACACATACACTGCAGCCAAGTCTATCCTAACCAGGTAAACTTCAGGCCCACACATATGATCTATGTTCCCTCAGTCCCACTACTGCACTTCATCTAGGGCCAAATCAGAATACCATAGGGACACCAGACACTCATAGGCTTTGGGCCTAATAAGCATTAGTCATTTCCCAGCACCAGAAATGTTGGACATCTTGGTCCATGCCATGCACCCTTCCAAGTGGCTGGTAACTTTCAGAGAGCTGAGCAAATTCCATCCCCAATCACTACTATGCCTGGGAGAGGAGAGATAAGTGGATACAGCAACATGAGGCTGCTAAGGGGGCCTCCAAATTCTCTAGAGGTGGCGAGACCCAGTCAAATAATGGGACATCCTTAAGTAGTAAGGGTGGGTGCAGTTAGATCCTGGACCTAACCATGCTGAGGGAAGCCTGCAAACCAGAGCCATCAGGCCCCAGAAAAACAAAAAAAAAAACAAAAAAACAGTACTCCTAAATGGATGCAAACACAACACTACTGAGGACAAGGGGGTAAGAGGGGCTTTTTAATTGCTTTCTGGTTTGTGTTTCATGTTGAAGGCAGGGCAAGTCATCTTTCAGGACCCATTCACATCTCTCATGTGGGATCAGGGGCTGAATCACTGATTCCGCCAGCAATCCCACTGCGCTGTATTGCGTATGTGGTGGCATTAAAGGTAATGGCACCCAAACGAATGAGACTCTGCTGCGATTGTCGTGTGGCAAAACGCTTCTTTAAAAATTGTGTGAAGCTTGTTACCCAAAAAAGGAGCAGGAGCATCTTTTTTGGCAACACGCATAGGGCAGTCGATTTAAGTGAATGGACTGCCCTATGCAACACAAACACGTGTAAACTGCATGTCAAAAATCGGGCAGCATGAACGCTTATTCCTGCTACAAGATTATGTTAACAGGGCTTTAAGTAGATGCCCTGGAAGATTGTTTGGGAAAAAATATATATTACACCTACAATACATACTTTTTTCCCCCCATCTTGTGTTCTGTTCTCAGCGTCTTGTGTATTACAAAGTGCCATTGCTGAACCATATCCACTGCTATCTACCAGCTATGTCCTACGCGAGTATATATTGATTTCTTTCTTTGCAATACAATGTTGCTGCTTGACTTGCAACAGGTTGTCCGCACACTGTCTAGGGGAAGGGCTCTTGGGAGATGCAGTTCTGGAGAGCCAAGAACTATGTTTCCAGCAGCTATCCTGTAAGATTTTACAAGCCTGGTGCTGTAGCATGAAAAAAAGTGTTTCTCCACTACCCTCCATATACACAGAAAATAAAAAAAAAGGTGCTGCAACATAGAAACAGTATAAACAGCGATGGCTGCATTTGTTTTCTTTAGGCTCTCTTAATTTCACTGTTGATCCAGTCAGTGTTTTTCAACAGAACAGTCTGTCCTGCAGGTGTAGCAGCTGAAGGGATGGGACAAAGCATTTGAAGTGATATTAAAGGCAGATAAAAAAAAAAAAAAAACACACACACACAAAACATGTCATACCTACTGCTCTGTGCAGTGGTTTTGCACACAGCAGCCCTGATCCTCCTCTTCTCGGGTCCCCCGCCAGAGCTCCTAGCCCCACAGCAAGAAGCTCCCAAGCAACTGCTCTGTCTGTCCATTCACGCAGAGCACAGCTCAGTCCCGACCCATGCTCACTGCCTGTGAATGACAGTAGCGAGAACCAATGACTCCTGCTGCTGTCTAAGCCAATGAGGAGAAAGAGACCCAGGAAAGATGCTGCTCTTGTGCACATCACAGCATCGAGGTCAGTATTATTATACAGGACTTGTATAGTGCCAACAGTTAGTGCAGCGCTTTACAATATAAAGGGAGATCTTACAGCTACAATACAATCAAAACGAGAGGATTAAGAGGGCCCTACTGAGAGCTTACAATCAAAAAAGGGTGGGGGTAAGTGGTACAAAAAGGTAATCACTGTGCGGAATGAGCTGATTGAAGTGATAAATGTCTATCCAAAGGCATGATAGGCGTCCCTGAATAGATGAGTTTTCAGGAAGCCAGACACATTGAGGTAGAGAGTTCCAGAGGATGGGAGAGGCTCTGGCAATGTCCTGAAGACGAGTATGGGAGGAGGAGACAAGGGAGCTTGAGAGCATGAGAGGAGCAGAGCGGACGGTTTGAGTGATACTTGGGGACAAGATCGGTGATGTGGCTCGGGGCAGATTTGTGGATGGCTTTGTAGGATGATGATAGTATTATGAATTTAATTTGCTGGGAAATCGGAAGCCAGTGGGACTTACAGAGAGGGGTGGCAGACATTGAGCAATAGACAAGATAGATGATCCTGGCAGCAACATTCATGATAGACTGGGGAGGGGATAGCCAACGGAGAGGTAGGCCTATGAAAAGGGAGTTGAAATAGTCAAGACGAGAGAAAACAAGGGAGTGAACGAGTAGTGGTTCCATTTGTTAAAAAGGAGCGAATTTTAGACACGTTACTGAGGTGAAGTCTACAAGCTTTTGACAGCAATTGGATTTGGGGCTGAAAGGACAGGTCAGAGTCTACACCTAATACCCTGACTTGAGGGGAGGGACTGGTAGTTGTATTATTGATGGAAAAGTCATGTAGGAGTGTACGAGGGGGGAGGAAGATCAGCTCGGTTTTAGAGATTTATTTTAAGAAAGTGGTGTAACATCCATGCTGATATGTCAGTAAGTTAGTAATGCAAGGAGACTGAAGGAGTGAGGTGAGGAGTAGAGAGATAGATTTCAGTGTCATCGGCATAGAGGTGGTATTTGAAGCCATGGGAGGTTATTAGGTGACCAAGAGGAGGTGAAGAGAAGGGGTCCAAGAACAGAGCCTTGTGGGACCCCTAGAGAAAGAGTAAGTGGAAAGGAGGAGACAGTTATAGGGGACACTGTAGGAGCGCTGTGACAGGTAGCAGGAGAACCAGGATAGAGATGAATCTTGGAAACCAAGGCAGTGGAGTTTATTGAGAAGGAGCGGGAGGTCAACAGTTTCAAAGGCTTCAGAGAGGTCTAGTAGTAAGAGTATGGAGTA
Source organism: Staurois parvus (assembly GCA_951230385.1). Lineage (NCBI taxonomy): Eukaryota > Metazoa > Chordata > Amphibia > Anura > Ranidae > Staurois > Staurois parvus. The sequence continues at coordinate 716,340 of CATNWA010000170.1, forward strand.
GTGGCCATTGGTTTTAGTGCAGTTAGTAAATCATTAGTGAGTTTTAGTAGGGCAGTTTCTGTGGAGCGCTGCGATTGAAAGCGGTCTAGCACCCGACCTGCTGTGAAATTCTAAACTGATAACCTGTAAAGGCTTTTAAAGCGTTGTCTATGGATAATATGGAGTACCGTAGTTTGTTCCCCGTGTTTGGGATCTCTTTACTTGGAACATTTTTTATATTTTTCCAAAAAAGGGTATTATACTGTGTTTGTGCTCACTAAAATTGTATACTTTCAATTGCTTTTGAAAAACCGCTGAATAAATACTGGGACAAAAAAATTGCAACACCCATCATTTTATTTTCTAGGGCCTTTACTTAAATATATGTTTAGAGATTCTACATAATTTCTTAGAAAAAAAAAAAAAATATATACAAATTGTACATGTAGGAGAGAATCAGAATAGGTTTGAAAAGTGGTTAAAATATGCATCTAAATATCTTAATGTGCATGGACAGATAGGATAACACTTAACTGATTCTACAGGCATATCATAAAACTCCTCTAGAAGCAGCAATTTTTTACCCAGTGTGCATGGACCCTAAAAGAAACCAAATGCATAAGGCTTAATCTACAGCAGGGATAGGCAACCATAAAGAGGTAATAAACAAAATATACTCAGATTAATCGTGCGCTGTGGAGCGCTATAGATATATTGAAGTGTGATGAACGTCTACAGACAAATTGTGCAAGTAGTGACCTTAATATTTAAATTAGCAAATAAGTCCCAATCTCTATATTGAGGTGAAATTCGTGACTCCAGTGATGTAAAAATGAGTGTAGATTGCACTAACCAGATAGCGCAAAGTTATGCGCATTTAAGTAATTAAACCACTCCTGGGCCTCTGGATAAGAAAAGACGAAAATCAAAGGATCATCTGGCCATCCGAGCAAAAAGACAGGTGATCAAATGGACATCATTCTCCAAAGATCAGGAACACTCATCCATCCAGCAGGGGGATCACTCTCCAGGTAACAGGTATGTACAAACACCAGGGGATCACCTCTCAATGTATGCGGAGCAGGACAAGAATCCACCTTACGCGGGGGGGGGGGGGGGCGCGCAATAAACCGAGCCCAAACAAAAAAAAATGCTGATAGTGTAGTATGTTTTATCTGGGTAGTGCAATCTACACATTTTTACATCACCGGAGTCACGAATTTCACCTCAATATAGAGATTAGGACTTTTGTGCACTTCAATATATCTATAGTGCTCCACAGCGCACGATTAATCTGATTATATTTCATGTTTATTATGTTCTCAGCGCTGCATATGTTTATTTTATGAAGGTTGAGAGGTTTTGCTTATGTCAGCTGCTTCCTTTCCTGCTCTACCTAGCGCTCGTATACCTATTGATATCAACCATAAAGAGGTGGAGACCTACCTGAGCAACATAGTCAAAGATCACCAGGCACAGTGTCACCTCCTGGCACCTAAATTACACTTCTAACTACCATACTAACGTGTCACAATCGCATGCACGGCAATCATAGGGTTTAAAGCAGAGCTCCACCCAAAAGGGGAAGTTCCGCTTTAAGGACTGCTCCCCATTAAGGATTGGCACCTTTGGGGAGCAGGTACCCGAATTTGACAGGTACCTGCTCCCACTTCCGGTCCGATCGCCTAGGCAATCAGAAACGGAAGGTGTCCTCCCTCCAGTCTTTTGGGACATGCGACAGGTCCCAGAAGACTACAGGATCATTCACGAAGCGCAGAGCTACTTGTGCATGCGCAGTGGGTACTCGGCTGTGAAGCCACAAGCTATCACAGCCGGATGCCCACAGTGAAGATGCCGGCCTCCTGGAATACAGGACGGCCAGTGAAACGAGCTGAGGGGGGACACATCACGGGACCGAGAGACAAGTGGATATTTTTTTTTTTTTTTTTTTTTTTTAAAGTCAGCAGCTACAGTTTTTGTAGCTGACTTATTTTTTGATAGGTCTAGTTGAACTCTGCTTTAACCTCCCTAGCGGTTTGACTATGTCCATATTTCTGTGCTCAAAGCGGTACTTTTTTTGCATGGAAGTATGAATTTTTTTTTTTCATTATAGGCCTGTCATTTTTAGGAATAACTCACTGAAATCTGTCCGAACAAGAGTCTAGTAAACATCCCGGGTATGATAAAATTTGAAACACAAAATCATAAAAAAAAATTTAATAAATAATCATAAAATATAATATAATACATTTAATTCAATATAATCAAACCAAAAACACTGAAATTTGAAATATAGCGCCAAGTTCGCTGAGCAAAGTCGCAAAATCGTTTTCAGTGTCTGACGACGAATTTCCCCACAAACCATTATCACTCAATTCTGCAAGTAGTTCTTATTTACTATCGCTGTTCTAAAACAGATTTTGACCTAAAGGGACACTTTTTGGACACCATGGACATTTCTCAGTTTCCAGGCAGAAAGAACAGTAAAAATGCAGGCAGGGCACAGAACAAGGCACTAGGGACAAAATGTATGTGAAATGGTTTGATACAGTAATGTTTTACTATGTGATTTTAGTGTATTTGGTGAAAGTCACTTTTTGTCATTTTCAAATTTCCCGCCGTTCCGTCCCGACGCTCGCAGGGGACGGAACCCAGATGACAGATGCTGGCATCCGCCGGATTACATTGCCGAAGACACTGCAGGAGGGACATCGCGGGAGCGCAGGACAAGGTAAGTGAAGAACAGATGCTGGAGCAGCGCCGCATGGTAAGCCGAGTGTAGCTCAGGGTTACCGCTTTTGGTACTGAAACTTTACCCCGAGCTACACTCGGGAATACCATCAGGGAGGCTACGTGGTGAGGAGGCAACACATCGCCTTCTCACCACCTGTCAAACACACTTTAATCGCTTTTCAGAGGTGCAACCGTGCCTGCTGCAATTGAGAAAGAGCCCTTAGGTACATTCAGCAGCGGCTTGTTCACACATTAAGTTGGGGGGTGGTAAAACCCTGTGGCTGAGTTGTAGTTTTACCAACTACATGCTTCTACTGGGTTCAAGAGGTTACAGCAGGTGGTGAAAAAGCAACACTATCTATCCATTCAGTCGTATCCGACCCTTGGCGATTGCATGGACAGTCACTCGTAAGCAACTTTTTCCATGAATTCTCTTAGTAATTATTTTACAGGATAGGTTGCCAGGTCTTTCCCCTACCATGCAGAAGATCCCACATGGCCAGGGAAGAAACTAGGACAATGAAGACAGGAGCCAATTAACCTACCAGCATGTCTTTGGAGTGTGGAAGGAAACCGGAGTACCCGGAGGAAACCCACGCGAACACAGGGAGAACATGCAAACTCCATGCAAGAGGTGCCATGGTTGGGAATTGAACCCATGACCCAATTACTGTAAGGCAGAAGTGCTAACCACTAAGCCACTGTGCCATCCAAAGCAGCACAATACTGCTTGCTTTAATCCCTTGCTTTCTGTAATGCACAAGGCTGCAGGGTACATGCAGAGCAGCATCACTGACTTGAATGGGTCATGCATGCTTGACAAGTGGTACACCCACCAACCATGACAAGGCGTATAACTCCTGTTGAGGATGCGACCTGTGTGTACATCCATGGCGACTGCAGCTAAAAGGGATGGTAAAACATCTCAACAATGGGGTTTAACGCACCCCCCAGAATGTAAATGAGCGCTTACTGTTCTGAGCCCCTATAAGGCTGCTTTTACACTGATGTGCTGAAGTTTACCAGCACCATGGGAGCAGCACAGTGCACCTGCAATTTTCCATGGTCAGCTGTGCTTTGCCATAGACTTCTTTTATATCCTGCAGGGGTGATGCACTTTCTGAAAGCGCACAAAAACTCCTGCATTGAGGAGTTTTGGTACATTTTCAGAAAGTGCATCAAACCCACAGGATACAATAGAAGTCTATTGGCTAATTGCAGCAAACCCACAGGAAAGCAGCAGGTGTGGGTAGGCTGCAGTGCATCAGTGTGAAAGCAGCCCTATACTACTATTCCCAGTGTATTGCTTCAAGTGGAGTTCCACTCATCCTGTCAAAAAATAAAAAAGTCAGCATCTACTAAAACTGTGGCTGCTGACTTTTATCCCTCAACCCGTGATGTGTCCCCCGCAGCCTGTTTCACCTGCCATCCTGGAGGCCGGCATCTTCAGTGTGGGCACCCGGCTGTGACTGCTTGCAGCGTCACAGCCGGGTGCCCACTGCATATGGACGAGTAGCGCTGCATGAATGGTCCTGTAGTCTTCTGGAACCTGTCATGTGTCCCAGAAGACTACGTGGAGGGAAGGAGGGAGGACACCTTCCGTTTCCGATTGCCTAGGTGGTCCGACTGCAATTGGGAGCCGGTACCTGTCAAATTCGGGTACCCGCTCCCCAAAGGTGCCAATCCTTAATGGTGAGCAGTCCTTAAAGCAGAAATTCCCCTTTTTGGTGGAGCTCCGCTTTCACACTGACCTGAAGATCTCTTTTCTGCTTCTGGTGCCACTCTGGAGACCGCTAACCATGATAAGAGGTGGAGTGCACTTGGTATCACTCTGCATGGGACAGGAGCCAGCACTACAGAGGAGGCATCGGCTTATGCAGCTCTTGCTCCCTACTACAGCTCCAACTTTACAAGTAATCCCTCTATATTGCACACTGCCGCTCTGGGATGGCGGGTCAGCATGGCCAGAGCAAGGTCTACCAGTCACCTGGCAGCAATCTACTTGTAGATGGCAAATTCCAGGTTGATGACCCCTGAACTACAGTAACTAGAAAAGAAAACAATTAGTCTTTTACTGACGGTGCACTAAAATCAGTAATAGGGACATAGACCGGGAATAGCACAAAATCTGCTTCCTGCTATATCTGCCGAAGCTTCACTACTTCCAAATGAAGGAAACATTTTCACACTCCCGAGCCCTCCCTCCTCGGCATCCACCACCCATTTGATTACCAACGCGCTAGGCCTAAGCACATCGGCAGAAAAAAAATGGGCAAAGCGCAGATAGTGTGATAGTAAACAAACACGATCTAAGGACTGCAGAATGGTTTCAAACGTCAAAGATACGTTGAGCGGCATTGGAAGAGCATGGAGAGTCATTATGTAACTGCTTTGCAGACAAGTGCACGTATTGATCAGTACAACGTGCGCCCATTCGAAGGACCATGCACCTAGAAAGAAGCAGGCCTCGTTGTGGTCAGATCTCCAGCGTAAAGCACTCCACCTGCAAACAAGCTTTTTCGTACTTTAAACAACTACATTTAATAGTGCAATATAACATGCAGCAACTGAAAGGGTTCGATACGTAACACACATACGGACAAAAGGCTTTGAAATCCTTACAGAAACACATTTGCACCTAAACCAGAGTATTACTAGTACTGGAGCCGGTCCAAAACCACTCTAACCATTAGTAAAGTGTCATCATTTGGCTTATTACCCATTCCGCGTCTTGGTCCCTCTCTCGAGTCACTCTACCACGACAACAAACTCACGACCGGGAGCTACGCGATACCTGGGAGAACACGCACCACGGCTACCTTATATAAACTTCGTTGCACCGCCCATTAATTAAATAAAACCCCAGCACCCATTGGACCAAAATAGATGCAGCCGATTGGCCGACATATTGCCATGTGATCTTAGGGAGTGAAAACGAGCGGAGGTGGGCTTTAAAATCGGATGTGCCAATGAAAAATTCCTGTTCATCTTTAGCTGGCTAATATGTTTTGTAGGAAGGCACTTATTTACAGTATAGTGATTTCGATTGGTTCCGGTCAACGCAAGCACATGAGCCTGAGTGGTTTACGGTCGCCATCTTGTAGGTTACCCTTCATAATACGTCTTTTAAAATGGCGGCTACATGTATCTAGTAGTGTGTGAAAAAAACGAGCTGTGCTGTCACATCACACAGGGGGCGCCTGTCCCGATGTGGCAAGACCACACAGCTCAAGCATATTGCTGAAAAGCCTCAATGTTATTGTGTGTGTGTGTGTTTTGCCGGTTTTTAAAATAAAGATTAGAAAGTAACATCGCATCCAGTGGTTGTCAGGTTTGGTGCTGCAGTGGGTCTTAAAGTGGTTCTAAAGGCTTAAAGGATAAGTTCACCTTTAGGACAAACATAATGCACTTTTTTTGCAGGTAAGAGCCTGGAAAGCGTTGTACAGGTCTGCAGAAGACCTGCGTGCCATCAGCGATCTAGTGATCACTGGATCAGTAGATAGCTGATACCATGCAGGTCTCTTGCAGACCTGTCAAAATATCTGCTTGCCATACAGGATGTACCAGCAAGCAGGTATACTGACAGGAAGGCTCCAAGCAAGCACAGTGGGCGTTGTAATAACACTGGTAACGTTAGCTGTGTAAAGTCATGTTAAAAATGTGATTTTTTTTTTTTTTAAGCATTTTTGTAGTAGCGTTTTGCCACTTTTTTTGCGATTCTTAAGGTTTTTTTTTTTAAAAAAAATAAACGTCCAAAAACACTGGTTTGCCGTGATTTACCGCTAAAAAACTCCTCTAGTAACCCACTAGTCCTGGGGTCTTTTTCCAGCCAAAAAATGTTGATTACAGTCTGTGTGCATGGACACATAGGATAACATTCTGGGGAGTTTACTGGCTGTAGAAAAAAAACTCAAAAGCCAAAAATAGCAGCTGTATAAACATCTAGTGTGCATGAGGTTGAAACTTGAATGAACTACCACAGTGGTCCACAGCGCCGTGGTAGTTCATTGAAAACTACAAGCCCACAGCTGCTAAGGCTGTCAGGACATGTAGGCACTCATTCACATAACTCTGTGAAAAAGTGATGCAGCTGTGTGGGCGGAGCCCCACAAGGTTGTGCTGTTTTCAAATCTGACCTCTCCTCGTACTATCTGTCAGAGGGAAGGGGGGCGGCAGGCATGGCTGCGGCTATGGGAACATGGGCGGCACAGTGGCTTAGTGGTTAGCATGTCTGCCTTGCAGTAAAAGGGTAATGGGTTCAATTCCCGACCATGGCGCCTCCTGCATGGAGTTTGCATGTTCTCCCTGTGCCTGCGTGGGTTTCCTCTGGGTGCTCCAGTTTCCTCCCACACTCCAAAGACATGCTGGTAGGTTAATTGGCTCCTGTCTAAATTGTCCCTAGTGTCTGTATGTATGAATGTGAGTTAGGGACCTTAGATTGTACGCCCCTTGAGGGTTAGGGACTGATGTGATTGTACAATATATATGTAAAGAGCTGCGTAAATTGATGGCGCTATATCATTTATTCTAAATGTTACATGTTCCATGCTGAAAACAGGTGGAGCTCTCGAGAAGTCGGAAGTGACGAAACGCATCAAGGACGTGACATCCCCCGGACGAAGCTACGCAGTCTTTGTGGCGCAACGCGTTGGGGAGGGGCAGTGACGTCACCGCACATCTGACATGGCGAGTACTGACAAGCGTGGAGTACACACCCTCTAGTCTGATCTTTACCGCAGACAGCGGCTCTGTTACATTGCAAAGCGTTATGTTGTTTTACCAAATGTGAGTGCATTATGGAAGCAAAGAAATGGCTTAATATATCTCTGGGATAAGGCACTATTTCTTCTTTCTTCTTTACATGATACTGACGAGGAGCATCCAGTGATTGGAGCAAGGAGTGGATCAAAGGAGGGTTTATCCCTCACAAGCATACAGGCTGATTGCAAAGCTGCAAGATTGAAGTATTCCATTCAGTGGAAGGAGAGTGTTATCTAATTTGGTTGGAACATTTCAGCACTTTTTGAAATTGGAACTTTGATTATGAATTAACATTGATTATTCCCTAATAATATATATTTATTTGAATTTTTATATATTTTATATTCATCAACACTAGGTATATTGATTAATTAGAGATTTTATTTTGCACAAGTGACACATCAATTAATTTAGTAATGGTGATTATTTTACATTTTTTATTATAAGCACATAGCACTTTTATAAATTTGGAGCGCGGTTATAATTTGATTTTTGGTTAATATACGCACATCTAGGGAGAGTGGGCAGCATAACCGGCGATCCATATATATATATATATATATATATATATATATATATATATATATATATACATATATTTTTTTGTATATTTTGGTGGCTCACAAGCACATTTATTTGTTTATTAAATACCCTGGAGTGCTTGTGTATGCTGGTTTAAGCTGAGAGAGGGTAATTGCATTGAATCCCACTATGGTGTGGCACCATTGATTTTACACTTATCACAGTTTGTACAGCTTGCTGTGAAGTTCATCTCACAAGTGGGGGAGTCACGGATTGTTCACTTGCATTTATTGTTATATATTCATATCTTTTGCAGTGCTGATATTCACGTTTAATTTGAGATTCACAGAGTGCTGTGTTTGTTCATCTTATAGTGTTTTTTTTTTTCACGAGTGTTTTGCATGGAATCACACACCACTGAATAATTGTAAGGATAATGCACTATATTTAGTTTCATATTTTTGAGGTATCCTGGATCTGAAGTGGTGAATTGAATTGGATATTTTCACACAACATTTGGAAGATTTATTTTTCTGGACATTTTGGACTCTAATTTTGGACATTTATTGCAGTAAGATTTAGGGTATCTGATATAAGGTTTTGGAGAAAAGGTTTTTGACATATGTCCTTTTTTCACACAAATAGAGCTTTTGTTGGTATTTGATCACCTGTGCGCTTTTTATTTTTGGCGCTATAAACAAAAATTTTTGCTAACATTTTTTTTTTTTTAAAAACAATATTTTCTCTGTTCTGTCATAAAAAATATCCAAAAAACCCCAAATTTTGTCATAAATTTAAGCCAAAATGTATTCTGCTACAAGTTTTTGGTCAAAAGATCCCAATAAGTGTATATTGATTGCTTTGTGTGAAAGTTATAGCGGCTACAAACTATGGTATATAGATAATGGAATTTACACAGTTTTTACTTTCTGACTGCTCATCACATTTCTTGAGGTGCTAAAATACCAGGATAGTACAAACACTCCTTTTCGGAAAGTAGACACCCTAAGCTATCTGCTGAGTGGCATATTGAGTCCATGGAAGATTTATTTTTTTTCCACAAGTTTCTGGAAAATGACAAAAACGTTTTTGTTTTTTAGACAGAGTTGTCATTTAAATGATAAATTTCTTGCACAAGCCATGGGTATATGTGGAAATACACCCTAAAATACATTCTGCTACTTCTACCAAGTATGGGGATACCACATGTGTGATACTTTTTGGGAGCCTAGCTACATACAGGAGCCTGAAATCCAAAGACCACTTTGAAAGCCTGAAGGTGCGTAACTTCCTCATTTCACTTCTACACTACCTATCACAGTTTCGAAGGCCCTGAAATGCCAGGATAGCACCCCCCCCCCCCCCCAAATGACCCCTTTTTGGAAAGTAGACACCCCAAGGAATTTAAAAAGAGGCATGATGATGAGTATTTTGCAGATCTCATTTTTTCTCAAAAAATTTTGAAATATAAAAAAAGAAAAGAAAAAATAAGTTTTTGTTTTTTTTTCTTCATTTTCCAAAAACTTGTGGCAACAAACGAGATCTGCAAAATACTCACCATGCTTCTTATGAAATTCCTTGGGGTGTCTACTTTCCAAAAAGGGGTCATTTGGGGGGGTTAGGTGCTATCCTGGCATTAAAGGGCCTCCAAAACTGTGATAGGTAGTCAGAAAGTGTAATGAAGAAATAAATCCCTTTAAAAGCCTGAAGGTGCTTATTGGATTTTGGGGTCCTGTACTTGGCTAGACTACCAAAACGTCTCTCACATGTGGTACCCCCATACTCGGGAGAAGTAGCAGAATGTATCTTGGGGAGTAATTCCACATATACCCATGGCATGTGTGAGCAATAAATCATTTAAGTGACAATTTTGTGTAAAAAAAAAAAAAAAACTTTCTGTTTGTCATTTTCCAAAAGCTTGTGGTAAAAAAATAAATTCTTCTATTGATTCAACATTCCTCTTAGCAAATAGTTTGGGGTGTCTACTTTCCAAAAAGGGGTCGTTTTGGGGGGTGGGGGTATTTTCTGCCCAGCATTAGAAGTTTATACCAAACATCATTTACTCTACTAACCACCTGAAGATTAAGCCTTTTCTGACACTTTGGCCCTGATTTACTATTGTGCCTAGGCGCACTTCGGTGGGCGAACGTCTAATTTTTACTAGCGACCGTCTACTTTTACCCCACGAAGAGATTTACTAAAGAGAAGCGTCAAGAAGTAGACGCCAAATAGAGTTTACTAAGAGACACAGATCAGGAATCAGACTCAAAAAGCAGACTTGCTAAGAGGCACATCTGACACCATGAAAAATCACTGCAGAGACATGTTCACATCGAAATTTGCTTTGCCAAATATCAGGACTTCACTTTAAACAATATCTGCCATTTCCAAAAAAATTTAAAATGGGTCAAGTTTTTTTTTAAGCAAGTCGACACAGTGAAGAACTAGACGCTTGTGCAGCGTATTTGTCCGATATAAATGCGCATGTGCAGAACACACTTTAGACGTCCTCTGTGGGCGCTTGCTTTTTAGCCGCTGTTCAATAGTAAATCTCTGTGTGGATTCCTCTGACAGGCGGCACTCAGTCGCATCCACTGTGTTTAACAAACCGCACTAGGCATATCTTTATGTATTCTAATTTGATTTCCTTAGTTCTATTGATTCTATTTTTGTTTCTTATCCTTTATAATTCTTTCTGTAATGATTTTACCTATTTCGAAGGTCTAGATAATATTTATTTTGACAGCTGAATGTAAAAATAAAGGTCTGCAATTCGAAGAAAAAAAAAAAAAACAGCGTGGGGGCCCCCTTCTCATCCATAACAAGCCCTTCAGGTCTGGTATGGATATTAAGGGGTAACTCCACGCCGAAATTAAAAAAAAAAAAAAAAAACAGCGTGGAGTCCCCCCCAAAATCCATACCAGATCCTTATCCGAGCATGCAGCCCGGCAGGTCAGGAAAGGGGTGGGGACGAGCGAGCGCCCCCCCCCTCCTGAACCATGCCAGGCCACATGCCTCAACATGGGGGGGCTTTGGGGCAGGGGGGCTCCCCCCTAAAGCACCTTGTCCCCATGTTGATGGGGACAAGAGCCTCTTCCCCACAACCCTGGCTGGTGGTTGTGGGGGTCTGCGGGCGGGGGGCTTATCAGAATCTGGAAGCCCCCTTTAACATCATCCGAGTGACCCCACCCCATGTGACATCATTGATGTCACATGGGATGGGATCACATGCTTGATGTCCCCGGCTGGCCCCGCCCCTTACCTATTTAAGAACTGTCAGAGAGAATTACTGCGTAAGGCAGCTAGCCTCTGTCAAGAGCGGAGCTTTTCTTTTTTTTCTTTTTTTCGGGTCGCCGCCGTGACATCGTGATTGACGTTGGATCTACTTCGGGGGACATTGTTTTATTAAAAGACTTGTGAAAGACCCTGTACTGTGTTTTTTTTTTATACTACACTTTTGCTTTTTTTGTGAATTAGTAGTGGGACCATGTACCGCAGACTCATTCACGCAGGGGGGGGCGGGATCTGGGAGCCCTCTTGTTAAAGGGGGCTTCCAGATTCTGATAAGCCCCCCACCCGCAGACCCCCACAACCACCGGCCAGGGTTGTGGGGAAGAGGCCCTTGTCCCCATCAACATGGGGACAAGGTGCTTTGGGGGGAAGAGCCCCCTCTGTCCCAAAGCACCCCCCATGTGACCTGGTATGGTTCAGGAGGGGGTCGCTCGCTCCCCCCCCCCCCCCCCCTTTCCTGTCCTGTCCTGCCGGGCTGTCCTGCTCAGATAACGGTCTGGTATGGATTTTAGGGGGGACTCCACGCCATTGTTTTTTAAATTTTGGCATGGAGTTACCCCTTAATATCCATACCAGACCCGAAGGGCTTGATATGGATGGGAGGGGGGACCCCACGCAGTTTTTTTTTAATTATTTATTTAATTGACGGAAATTATTTAAAATTCAGCTGTCAGTGGGGAACCCCGCTGACAGCTGAAACATTACTTCTGCCCCTTCAGAGAGCTGCGCTATTATATTTGACATTAAAAAGTATAGAGATTGCAACATTGTATCTATTTGTATCCATTTCTGATATAGATGTTTTTATTCGGATACAAATAGATACAATGTTGCAATCTCTATACTTTTGAATGTCAAATATAATAGCGCAGCTCTCTCCCATCCATACCATCCATACCAAAGAAGAAAAAAACAATGCTCCGCTCTAGACAAAGGCTAGCTGCCTTATGCAGAAGACAAGGTGACAGTTCTTAAATAGGTAAGGGGCGGGGCCAGCCTGGGACATCAAGCATGTGACCCCACCCCATGTGACATCAATGATGTCACATTGGGCGGGGTCACTCAGATGATATCCCCGGTTGGCCCCGCCCCTTACCTATTTAAGAACTGTCACCCTGTCTTCTGCATAAGGCAGCTAGCCTCTGTCTAGAGCGGAGATTTTTTTTTTTTCTTTTTTCGGGTCGCCATGATTGACGTTGGATCTACTTCGGGGGGTATTGTTTTATTAAAGGACTTGTCAAAGACCCTGTACTTTGTTTTTTTACACTACACTTTTGCTTTTTTGTGAATTAGTAGCGGTACCATGTACCGCAGACTCATTCATGTAGGGGGGGGGGGGGCGGGATCTGGGGGCCCCCTTGTTAAAGGGTGCTTCCAGATTCTGATAAGCCCCCCGCCCTCAGACCCCCATAACCACCGGCCAGGGTTGTGGGGAAGAGGCCCTTGTCCCCATCAGCATGGGAACAAGGTGCTTTGGGGGGGAGCCCCCCTGTCCCAAAGCACCCCCCCATGTTGAGAGAATGTGGCCTGATATGGTTCAGGAGGGGGGGGGGGCGCGCTCGCTCGTCCACCCCCCCTTTCCTGACCTGCCGGGCTGCATGCTCGGACAAGGGTCTGTTATGGATTTTAGGGGAAACCCCACACAGTTTTTTCTTTAATTTCAGCATGGCGTTACCCCTTAATACCCATACAGACCCGAAGGGCTTGGTATGGATGGGAGGGGGGACCCCACTCAGTTTTTTAATTATTTAATTGATGGAAATGATTTAAAATTCAGCTGTCAGTGGCCCGAAAATTGGCCGATTTTTTTTTTTTTTTTTTCCGGCTGAAAAATCGGCCGATTTTAGAACCATCTATGGCCTGCTTTAGATGGGTCTAAAATCGGCCGATTTTTTGGCCGAAAAAAAAGGCAGATTTTTGGGCCATTAGTGGGTTAATTGGTTGCCCGTTTTTATGGGGATTTTGCCCCTTTTTTTTATCAGTAAATTTGGAAAAAAATCGGCCAATTTTGCCGATCATTGCCACGAAAATTGGCCGATCGGCAAAATCGGCCGATTTTTTTTCCAAATTTACCGATAAACAAAATGTGCCAAAATCCCGAAAAAAAAACGGCTGACCAATTATCCCACTGACGGAAGAGGCCCTTGTCCCCATCAACATGGGGACAAGGTGCTTTTGGGGGGGAGCCCCCCTGCCCCAAAGTACCCCCCCCCATGTTGAGGGCATGTGGCCTGGTATGGTTCAGGAGGGGGGTGGGCGTTCGCTCGTCCCCCCCTCCCCCCCTTTCCTGACCTGCCAGGCTTTTTGGGGGGGATCACATGCAGTTTTTTTTTTTTTTTTTTTAATTTCGGCATGGAGTTACCCCTTAACCATTTGCCGCCCGCCCTATGGCCAAATGGCGGGCGGCAAATGTCATCAGCGTTCTGGGTGGACGCTCGTCTTCGATCTGTCATCGGCCGTGTACCTCGGACACGGCTTATGACAGATCTGAATATCAGCCCCGTTGCCGGTACCATGTGACCTGTTGTGACCAATCACAGCAGGTCACATGACAGTTGTATACAATGGATGGCTTCATTCATGCCATCCATTGTATACTAGTGTCTAGCTGTGAATGGTCACAGCTAATCACATGCACATGTCATGTGATTAGCTGTGGCCAAATCACAGCTAAGCACAAAAAAAAAAACCCCTGAATGAATCGATGTCCTTCAGGTAAATGCTTGCTTATAGCAAAGTAATTCTTTGCTATAAGCAAATTGTGTAAAAAAAAAAAAAAATACTGATCACTTGCCCAAAGTAGTACAATGTTACTATGGTAACATTGTACTACTTTGGTCATAGTGAAATATGAAACAAAAATCTTAAAAAAAAGAAATAAAATAATAAAAAAAAGAAAAAATATATATATATATATTTTTTTTTTTCATACTGTCACCAGTCAGTGTCCCTGATCACCGCCATGCCAGTTATATGATGACACTGTATGTACTGCACTGGTGACAATATGTAAAAAAAAAATAGTGAAACTAATTTTTTTTAATTTTTTCATTTTCCGAAAAATTATGACAAAAAAAATACAACTTCAAAAAACTCGACATGCATCCTATGAAGTACGTCCGACTGTCTACTTTGCAAAAAAGGGTAATTTGGGGGATATCTGTACTATTCTGACATTCTTGGACCTCAAGAAATTAGATTGGCTGTCAGTACTTCAGGATTGATCAATATTCAGATCTATACCATAGTTTGTGAACTCTATAACTTTCCTACAAACTAAAAAATACATCCTAATTTGGGTTATTTTCACCAAAGACATGTAGCAGAATACATCTCGGCCTAAATTTATGAAGAACAATTATTTATTTGCAAACTTTTATAACAGAAACAAAAGAAAACCTTTTTTTTTTTCAAAATGTTTGGTCTTATTTTGTTAATTTTGTTAAAATGTTTGTTAAAATCCCAGTGGTGATTAAATACCACCAAAAGAAAGCTCTAGTTGTGTGAAGAAAATTATAAAATTTTAGTTTGGGTACAATGTTGTATGACCGTGCAATTGTCATTCAAAGTGTGAGAGCGCTGAAAACTGGCCTGGGCAGGAAGGTGTAAAATTTCCCGGTATTGAATTGGTTAATATCCATTCCAGACCCGAAGAGCTTGGTATGGATGGGAGGGGGGACCCCATGCCGTTTTTTATTTATTATGGTGCTGGTTTTTAAATGTAATTCTCCCTTTTTTTTCTTAGCTCAGAAATTCACCTGTCACTTCCCCCAGCTAAAAGAGAAAGTTTTCTTGGTATTTATATCCCTAAAGGAAACAATGTTTACTTTGAGTTTATTAAAAGATACAAAGTTTTCTGTAACTTTATGGAAAGTGACTTCTAACCTTGTGAACTATAGTGAAGAAAAAAAAGGCTGGCATTTGCATTTGAAAATCAGCGCCAACATACACTTTGTATTGCGAAACAAAATTATTAACAATTGTGTAAACCAGGACATTATTTTTAATTGATTTTCATTCGTAAACAAAAAATTACATTAACCGAGGCGTTGGTAAACCGAGGTGCGCCTGTAATAGTATTGCAATCCTTTGTATTGGGATACATGGAACCAACATACATCTGAATTGGCAACATAGCACAACATTTGTGTCACATTTGAGATATCTGGCTAGTTACACTGACCTTGCCCTGGGACTTAGGGTTGATTCACACCACAGAAATACAGGCGGGATTAGTGTTCAACAGCTCCGTGGATTAGTGGTTAGCACTGCTGCCTCACAACGCTAGGGTTGTCGGTTTGAATCCCAACCACGGCAATGAATTTGCATGATCTCTGTTTGACTACCCTAGCATACATGTGCTGGTGGCAGCATCTTTCTGTCTAAATCAGCAGTTCTCAACCTGGGGGTCGCAACCCCCTTTGGGGGTCGAATGACCATTTCACAGGGGTCTCCTAAGACCATCGGAAAACACATATTTCCGATGGTCTTAGGAACCGAGACACCGCTCCTGTCT
Source organism: Staurois parvus (assembly GCA_951230385.1). NCBI lineage: Eukaryota > Metazoa > Chordata > Amphibia > Anura > Ranidae > Staurois > Staurois parvus. Next base: position 732,142 of record CATNWA010000170.1, read on the forward strand.
CAGGCGATCTGTGGGCGGGATGATATGCTGCCCCTGTAACCTGGCCCACACCTCCGGGATCACTCAACAGCTCCGCCTCCTCGCCGCTGATTGGCCACCGGAACTGTAGCTCAGGAGAGGCACACAGGCGGCCAATCACCGGCGAGGAGGTGGAGCTTGGAGAGGAGGAGCCGAGCGGCAGCGCGCGGAGATCGAAGAAGATCGAGGGAGCTGCAGTGAAGAGAGAAGAGAGAGGCCAGAGAAGGAAGACAGCTGACAGGTAAGTGCAAATTTTGCTGCTGCAGCCAGGTATGCAGGCTGTAGATGGGAGAGGGAGAGAGCAAGCCCAGGCTGGAGCAGGAGTCAGCAAGGTAAGTATCATTGGTGTCAGTGGAAGGGATAGTGCCCCATCATGTGTCACTAATACCAACGATGGGGCACTATTCCTCCCCCCACTGACACCAACGATGCTGCACTATTCCTCCCCCCACTGACACCACACGATGGGGCACTATTCCTCCCACTGACACCAACGATGGGGCACTATTCCTCCCACTGACACCAACGATGGGGCACTATTCCTCCCACTGACACCAACGATGGGGCACTATTCCTCCCACTGACACCAACGATGGGGCACTATTCCTCCCACTGACACCAACGATGGGGCACTATTCCTCCCACTGACACCAACGATGGGGCACTATTCCTCCCACTGACACCAACGATGGGGCACTATTCCTCCCACTGACACCAACGATGGGGCACTATTCCTCCCCACTGACACCAACGATGAGGCACTATTCCTCCCAATGACACCCACGATGGGGCACTATTCCTCCCACTGACACCAATGATGGGGCACTATTCCTCCCACTGACACCAATGATGGGGCACTATTCCTCCCACTGACACCAACGATGGGGCACTATTCCTCCCACTGACACCAACGATGGGGGCACTATTCATCCCACTGATACCAACGATGGGACACTATTCATCCCACTGACATCAGTGATGGGGCGCTAGTCCTCCCACTGACACCAATGATGGGGCACTATTCCTCCCACTGATACCAATGATGGGACACTATTCCTCCCACTGATACCAACGATGGGACACTATTCCTCCCACTGACATCAGTGATGTGGCACTACTCCTCTCACTGACACCAATGACGTGGCACTACTCCTCCCACTGCAAAATTACAGTTATGAAGTAGCAATGAAAATAATTTTATGGTTGGGGGTCACCACAACATGAGGAACTGTATTAAGGGGTTGCGGCATTAGAAAGGTTGAGAACCACTGGTCTAAATGATCCCTAGAATGTGAATTAGAATGAGGCCTTGTCTGTTCAAACACCTTTAAAGTTGCACCTTATGTGAATGTCAAACGATGGGATGAGATAACGGCCTGGACTAATGATTGATTGGATAATGCTGGTTTGCACTCCACCCCCTTTTGGGAAGGTTTGTCAAACCATGAGAAGAGTGAGCGAGAGAGAAAAAGGATTTTAAAAAAAATTAATAAAATAATAGCATGGAGTCCCCCCACCAAATCCATAACAGACCCTTATTCGAGCATGCAGATACCGCATGCCTTCAAATATTTATTTCCTTTGTTGAATTGCCTGCTTGGTTCACACTAGATGATGATTTTAAAATTGTGCTTTTTGTTGGCAATTTCACCAGTGTTTTCTGTAGATTTACCAATGAGTTATTGAATTTTCAATTGTGTTTTGCACTGCGGTTTCTATTGTAGTTTTATATATGAAATCGCTACGAAATGCTGAAAAAGTTAGACAAGAACGACTTTTGAAATTGTGCTGCAGCAAAATCGCTTACGTTAAGACACTCACATCCACATTCATTAGATCTGATATCAAGTACAATTTCAATTCCCAAATCGCACCTGAAATCGTGCACCCTGGATGCGACTTGGCATGCGATTTGCATGGCATGCGACTTGCAAATCGTATGTCACCCAAGTCGCACCCTATTGTCTTGCTATTAGAGCAGTCACATGGGTGTTTTTTTTTTTTATCTTTTCCGACACTGATTTCTAAAGTAGCACATGTACTACTTTTGTGGCGATTTGCATAGATATCTGTGTCAGATGTCTTGCAAATCGCAAGGAAATCAGCATCTTCACTGTACGTCACACAATTTCTAAATCGGCTTTGATGTGACTGGGGTGTAAGGCCTTTTTTTTGCTAGATTTTCCTGAGTGTTTTTCCGATTTATGGGAAATGCTGCATACTAGCAAAATTGAATTGTCATTTTCAGTATTGCATGCGAGATGTGGTCATGTGACTGCCTTAACTCATGAGATAATCTGGAGTGAATTGTGCCCATAGGCCAAGAAATATTGCCAGTAGGGTTCCCTTTCACATCCCTGTTCAATGTTCTGTTGTTTGCTGCACAGGTACACTTCACTGTGGCTTTCTCTTTCTGACTCTGATTTGTGGGGCCTGTATACCAAGGGTTAACGCAAGTGGAAGAGAATTAATCAGGTGCAAACACTTTCTCTGACCAAATGAATGACAGTGGTGGGTTGTGGCCTACCTTATATAAAGAGATGTAGTAGTGGCTGCTTTTTCGCCTTGTACAGGCCTAAAAAAAAACATTATTTTCTGCAAGTCATTGTCTGTGGTGGTTTGGGGGAGAAAAGTAGATATTGTGGTGAATTGCCCCAGGCCACACTCACGCTGTGTTTGGATGTGGGCTGTAAATGTTTTGCATGTTCTTCCTTCTAAGGTGTGTTTGTGTGTTATTGTACAATGATTTTGTGTGTTTATTATCTTTGCATTGTAATCCTAACACATGTCCATTGCTCTGCTCTTCCAAGTTTGCTTTATTTAGAATGAAATGCAGTTTTCAGACAAACATGATGAGAGAAATATATGTGTGGGGGATTTGGGGAGGTGTTTTTATTTTGGCACGTATGCATTTTTATATTGATATTTTGATCTTCAGCTGTGTTTTGTGGATAAGCCTAAGTGATCAATATTAATCATTTGTTTCCATGCCTGTAACCTGTGAAAGCAACAGTTCATTAGAAGTATAGTCTTTTAGATTGTAAGCTCTTATGAGCACGAGACCGTTCTATTTTAGCAACATCAATCCTGCTTTTTTTGTTTTGTTTTTTATATTTTCACCAAGATATCGAATGTACCTACTTGTTGTTGCTGTCCATAATAAAATGTGGAATGTGTATTTGATCAATAAACATTTGGACTATTTTTTTTGGGGGGGGGGGGGATTTTTTCATGTTCTAGTTGACTGTAGCACATGTGGCTAAATGGTTAGCACTTCCATCTGGCAGTACTATGGATCGTTGGTTCGAATCCCAACCATGTGCCCTCCTGGCTAGAGTTTGCATGTTCTCCCTGTGCCTTCTCTGGGTACTCCTGTTTCCTCCCACACTCTAAAGACATGCTGGTAGGTTAATTGGATCCTGTAAAAATTGGCCCTAGTATTATGTATGAATGTAAGTTAGGGACCTTAGATAATATGCCCTTGAGAGTTAGGGACTGATGTGAATTTACCACATATATATGTAAAGCGCTGCATAGATTGACAGCGCTATATAAGTATCTGAAATAAATAAATGTACTAGCACCCTAACTTTTTTGCTAGCTATATAATATGCCCAAATCTTCCTTGTTAGAGTGCATATATGCAAGTATGTACAAACTAACAAAACCAAAAGCCCCCTATTGCACCAAGACCATGTTTTGTACCAATGAATAGGTCGTGTTCAATGTGCAGCATAGCTATTCTTTTTCTACAATCCTCTTAACAGTAATAAATTGGGCCCCACAATTTATATTGACTTTGGGCCCTTTACCAGCAAATATATATTTGCTAATGTCATTATACACAGTAGAGCTGCAAGCATACATTCACCAATGCCAAATTCACAATAGAACTGCAAACATATATTTGTGAATGTCATATACACAATGGGAGCAGCATGTAAAATTGCTATGGTGCACTAATAAACGCCAAGATGGCTGTTGGAGGAGGTGCTTAGAGCAGCTGTCATACCGAAATATGTCATGACGTTGGCGGAAGGACGTTTGCACGCACCCGGAAGTGGTAGTGGGGAGTGTTAGTGGATGGGAGTGTAGTAGTTAGGAGAGTTTAGTGGTAATTTGCACAAGTCTATTTTTTAGTTTTGTGAATTGTTCTTTGTGGAATTCCAGACCACATCTGGACATGGCGAGATTACTGTTGTCCACAAGGAGCTGATCCTCATTTGCAGGGGAAACATTACTAATGTTGTATTTTCAGTTGAAAACATGTCTAATTCCTAGATCCATTGAGGTACATAGCAGAGGTTCAAGGTTCTTCCTAACTACTATACAGGTGGCACAGACACAAGCATACACCCAAGGGCCACTGTTAGATATCAGGGGGACCCAGACAGAGTATAGAGTGGGAATCAGTGGTTTTGTTTTTGTGGCTATCGCCATTTGCAAGCAACCTATGTTACACAATGGAAATGCTGCAGGTCATAATTTGACAAGCATATGGGTGCAGGTGTATAGCCCTGAACACAGACAGTGAGCATTCAGGGCACACCCACTTCCCCACGCCTTCACATCTCTCAGATTAGAAAAAACCTGTGTTCATACAGCTGCTGTGTCCCCATTAGGTGTAACAGGTGGCTCCAGCCACAGGATTTTTTGGATGTGTTTTTTTTGTGTGTTCAGGGTTTTTTTGGCTGTGTGTTTGGTGTGGTGTAGTTGCTATAAGGAGACAGGTTTAAGAGCTCGTTCACTTACTTGACTTTATTTCTAACTTTGCCCCAAAACGACCCATATAAGTGTTTGATCTAGGCAGTTTGGGTTCAGCGTGCATTTTGTAACGCTCCTCAAAGAAAGCTCTCCAAACACCCTATGTGCGGTTCTCTGACGGGCATGATTGATAAGCATTTACCAAGTGTTAAAATGCACCACAAATGCAACTGTAATGAAGTTTAAATGGCAATTAGCTAGACGCTCTGAAAATGCTCGCAACCACACCAACAAACGTCTGCCATCGCATTTGAGGAGCGGGCACCATAGATTTGATTGGGAGGCTTCACACTCCTCCTTACTTGACATGAGGCACCAGTTTTTGCCGTGATGCTAAATTGCTAACGCTTCAGTGTGAACAGCACTGTGTGCTGCCCCATGTGCAGCATTTTCATAGGACGTTGTGAGAAGCATAAGAAAACGCTTCCCAAGTATGCCTGTCTGATGCCTGCTGACAAAGCTAGTGTGCACACAGCCTTTAGAGATAGAAATACGTTGTAATGAAATTAAACAGAAGGAAAAGTGAAAATTGAATTTTCAAACCTTGTCTGAAGATACAGGACGCGGGATTTAAGATTCTCTCCCTTTCCACTTTCTAGTCAGTAGACCAAAATCTTAATGAATTGATCCTATATTCCTGGCACTGACAGAACCCCTGGAAATTGATCTCCATATTTTGGCAAAATTCACAAAATGTCAAGGAGCTAAAATCTAATGCAGGCCATAGATGGGTCGAAAATCGGCGGCGAAAAACTTCTGTCGAATTGGCCAATTTTTGAGTCACCATTGTGGGTTAAGATATGGTCAGGCCGTTTTTCGGGGTTTTGGCACATTTTTCAGCTTTTTCTAGCTTGGGGAAAAGAAGAAGAGGAAGTGAAAGAAGAAGAAGTTTTTCCATTGGATGTTCAGACGTTAGATGATCGAAAGAGATCCTTGATGGAATCTGGAATACTTGGCAAAAAATATGCATGTTAGTGCATCCCCCACCCATAAAGCATGCATAAAAGGACCAAAAATTGCGACTGCTTGTTTAGCAGGATTTCTGGAAATTGCGGCTCTGTGTGTACTGCTCTCTCTGTTAAAACAGAGGTCAGAGTCTAAGAGACAGCCTTCTGTCAAAAAGGTCTCTAAGGGGCTGGAAAACTAGCATTCAATGGCTGCCACAGCCAATGTCTGCAGAGCTGTAATCATAAATGTATTACTGGGAGGGGGATTCCAGCTATCAGAAAATACAATAGCACAGCAGGGTAAAATTCTTGCATCCATATAACACTTGTTGCTGGATATGAAGATCTGTTCAGTCTTTTTTTTCCTTCGACCAGCTGGTTGAATAAAAAAAAAAAAAAAAAAGGCAGGAGGAGGAGGTCCACGACCTTGGGACGGGTTATCTACACTCACCAGAACAAAAGTATTACTGTGCATGGGTTATACACATCATCACATCTGGGGGTGCAGCGGTATGCTGGCGCTATGGGTTAGTCATCCAACTCCATCCATGCCAAATGGTCCTGGGGAGGAATTAGCTCAGCCACTGAAGCCAGAAAGGTGCTTAATAGTGTAGTACTTTATTATAATGGTCACGAGTAAACAATTTAAAATATCCACGTGGAGTAATAAATATAACAGCAAAGTGAGTACCAAGATGGCAGACGCTCCTCAATGGGTTGGCGGCATTGGGTCAACAATAGGGATCCACCCAATGCATTTCGTGTACCAACACGTCCTATTGGTTGTGCCGCTTGAGGTGCGTGTTGGTACACGAAAATGCATTGAGTGCGCTATGAGCCCTTATTTGCTCACGCCCACCGCCATTGAGGAGAGAGTCCGCCATACTGTGCGTCGTCACTATAGTTATATAAACCGTCTGCACTACTGTCCGTCCAGATAAAACCCCACATGTACCATTTCATAGGCACTCTCTGAGTTGGTACTCTCACACGAATGACATTCCATTATTCAGGAATGATTATATGAACTTTTTTTTTTAGCACCATTTACCAGTTTACATCATTATTGCAATTATTTGCACTTTTTTTTATTTTACATGCGTTTATGATTGATGAAACATGCATTTATAGCGCTGCACTATTACTTTAACATAGAATAGTTTACATGATTAAATAGAAGGAAAATATATCATTATATTGGAAAATTAGAACTAGACATTCTCAATTATTTGAGATATAAGTGTGAAAATGTTTGACATTGAAAATAGAATGTATGACATTCATTAGTTTTGTCTGATCATTTTGGAGAAACAGCAAACCCAAAAAAAAAAATATATAGGTGTACTTTTACTTTAAATTATAAGTATTTTCATATACAAACACAAAAACACCAGCTGGACAAAGCCCGTTGGTTGTTTCGCCACCTAGCGAACATATCCGGTTATTGCACCTACAAATGTGCCAGACGCGATTCCACATTTACTAACAGGAAAGTCTAGACAAAGTACACGCTTTTCAATGAGTTGTGCTAGACGCCTTTCAGAAGATTGACAGGTCTTGATTGATTTAATTGAGTCTGCGCAGAATGTTCAGTGTCTGCTGGTAGACTCAATTCTTAGTTAAAATCAGGGCCTTTTTGTTCACATGAAAAAAAATCTGTATTTTTTGCTAGGAAATTGATTTAAACCCCAAACATTTATATATTTTTTAAAGCAAACACCCTATTAAATAAAATGGTGGGTGCTGCAATTTTTTAGCAAATCATATATAGTACTCGTGCAGCGATTTTTCGCAAATGCAATTTATTTTAAAAAAAATAAAACTTTTTTTTTACTTTTAATGCACAAAAACACAATATATCGGCCAATTATTTGGTACAACATAAAAGATGATTGTATGCAGAGTAAATAGATACCAAACATGACATGCTTTAAAACTACGCATGCCCTGTACAATGGCGACAAACTGCATACATTTTTAGTATCCATAGGCAAACTTTTTTAAAAGCCTTTACAAGCTACCATTTTTAGATTTACAGAGGAGGTCTTTTGTTTAGAATTACTGCGCTTGATCTGATGTTCGTCAGGCGATACCTCACATGCATGGTGGAACTGCTGTATCCATACTGGGCACAAGGGTCAATTTGCTCACGAACGCAGGTGTTCCGAGGGGGGGGGGGGGGGGCGAGGGTACTTTTTTTTAAAATTAGATTTTTACACTGTCCCCTTTAATTTTTTTTTTTTATCACTTTTAAAGCTATCACAGGGAATGCAAATATCCCCTATAACTTCAAACGGGCATTGTCATATATTTTTTTTCTTTCTTTTTTGAGAAATCTGGGGTTCGTCATTCTTAGGATTATATGTCCTCACGCCCGTACATTATCTAATAATCAAACCAAGATCCAGTGTGATCAGATGCTTTCCCAATTTACAAATGGCGCTGTTTATATCCTGCGAAACTGAAGTGATGAAAATTTATTATTATTATTATTACATCGAGTTTATTATAGCGCCAAAGGGTTTGCTCAGCGCTGTACAATATAGGTGGGACAATATACATGGCCACAGTTACAACAATAACAAAACATCACCGTACAAATGGGCGTAAGAGGGCCCTACTCTTTCGAGCTTACAGATCTAGGAGGGAGGGGGTAGTGGTACAGTAGGAAGTGGCTGAGGGGAATGAAGTGGTGGGGAAGGAATGAGGGAGAATGGCCGTTATTAATGAGGGTGGGGGTAAAGGCTTCCCTGGAAAGAGATGGCGACAGTTGATTGGGATTGGGGCAGTGATTCCAGAGGATGGGGGAGGACCTGGAGAAGTCTTGCAGTTCGTGGCATGGGCAGGAGGAGACCAGGGAGCAGGATAGAAGGAGGTCCTGGTGAGGCAGCGAAGGGTACGCGGGTTTTTAGGGCGGTACATGGGAATCCGGGTTGGTGAGAGTAAGTCAGGTGCAGTGTTTGTGAAACGGCTTTTGTAGGTCAGGGTTAGAAGTTTAAAATTTGATGGCGTATTGGCAATTAATGAGCCAGTGGAGGGAGATGGGCAGAGGGTGGGTGGCAGAGGTGGAGCGGTTGGTGAAGGTTGGCTGATTCTAAGCCGCTGAGTTCAGGATGGGTTTTGAAGCGGGGAGAGCTTGTTCACTGGGGATAGGACTATGGTGAGGAGGAAGTTGCAGTTAGTCAATGGCGTGAGATAATCAGGGAGTGTACGAGTAGTTTAGTTGGGGTGTTGGAGAGTAAGGAAGGTACGTATCTTGGCAATGTGCCCTTGCAGAGGTCTTGAGCCTCATGGTTATGCATTTGTAAGTGATTTGACATAGAGGTTGGAAGAAAGAGGTTCGAGTCAAGAGAATGACGCCAAGGACTTTGGCTTGCGGGGCGGGAATGATAGTGGTGTGGTTGGTGATGATGGATAAGGATGGGGGGGGGGGTGTATGGCAGGGGGAAACAGACGAGGAGCTCGGTTTTGGAGAAAGGTTAAAGCTTGAGGAAATGTAGGACATCCAGACTGAGATCGTCGTTTAGGAGGTGAGGGAGGGTATCTGCCGGGCAGAGATAGTGGGGGGTGAGGGGGAGGGGGGGGGGGTTGGAGAGTTTAAATTTGAAGTGTCTGTCAGCGTAGGGTGAATAGTTGAAGCCAGGGGGATGTATGATGTTTGCCCAAGGGAGGAGGTTCTATGGAGAAGAGAGTGGATCCAAGGACAGAGCCCTTGGGGACCCAAACCAGAGAGGGGGAGGGGGGGGGGAGGGTGGCACCGTTTGTAGGGTGACCGCTGAAGGAGCGTCGGGATAGGTAAGATTGAGAACCAGGAGGAGAGCGGTATCTCTGGGATGCCTAAGGGAGGTTGTAGTTTATTAAGGAGGTAGTGGGTGGTTCAACTGTGTCGAAGGCCACGGCAGAGGGCAGGAGGAAGGACAGAGGTAGTCCCGCCTTGGCTGTTTTGCATTTAGTAGGGGTTTAGTGATTTTGAGGGGGCCGTTATTTCAGTGGAGTGTAGGGGAACGGAAGCCGGACCTGTAGTGCGGGTAGAGGGATAGTTTATTGTCAGTAAAGGTGGGGCGCTTAGGCGTTCGTAGAATATGCGCTCAAAGAGCTTGGAGGTAAAGTGGCAAGCAGGGGATGGGGTCTGAGGTTGTTGGGGTCCGCGGGATCCAGGGTAGGTGGGCTTTTTGAGGATCGGGGGGTGATATGCGCGGTGCTTTTAGAGGGGAAGTGGGGAATGCCGCCAGTTAGAGAGGGAGAGAATTGAAGATGTGAGGTGAGGGGTGGCGGGGGGAGTGGGGGGGGGGCGGATGAGGGAAGAAGGGGGGTGAGGAGTTGTTTGAAAGGGGATAGGGTCCAGGGGGCAGTTAGTGAGGTGGTCTTCTGAGAGGTTTTCCTTGGCGGACTTCCTTCAGCAGCTCGTGACAGGGCTAAGGGGGAGGGGTGCAGTGCAGGGTGGGGTTACGGTGGCGGAGCCTTGGGGAAGAGGTGGGTGGGGCAGTGCGGGTTGTGTAGGGCAGAGGGTGGGGGGAGATGAGGGGGTGACGGGGGTGGGGAGGCTAGGTGGGGAGGTAGATTGGATCGTTGAACAATGTCCCTTACGGTTAGCGTCAATCTTGTTTGTGGAAATGGGTGGACAATCTGGCGTGGGCGGAGTGAGTGAGATACTGAGTGGAGGAGGGGGGGAGAGAGGGGAGTTTGAAGGTGAGGGAGAACGAGTCGAACCGATTGGCAGGAGGAGAGGGGTGTTGATCAGGTTTACACAAAGTAGGCCCCGCTTGGCGGCGTGGTGGGAGGAGGTGTAAGTGAGGGAAGGCAGATTTGTAGAGGTAGGCAATGCATGAGGGGATCCTGGTTTTGCGCCACAGTGTCTCCTGTGGCGACTGTGAACGGTTAGAGGCATTTAGTGCTGTCATTCTGGCATGGGTTGAAGCGAATAGATTCGGGGGGATTGTGGTGTGGTTAGGGGTGGCCATAGAGTCTAGGGCAGCTGACAGTGGTCGTTTGTTTGTACAAGGGGGGTGGCTATGTCAGGACATGACAGTGAGGAGGGATGCTGTCAGTGTAGGGGCGTCGGCAGCCGAGTGGAGGGGGGCCGGGTTTTCAGGTTAGCGGAGGTTGCGGCTGGTGATGGTTTGGCGTTTTTTGGGGGAGTTGGGGGAAAGGGATAGATGGAGAACGTGATTTGAAGTGGGGCGTCGGAGTAAGGAGGGGAAAGGGGGTGTATAGATGAATGTGGTTGAGGTGGTACAGAGGTGGGAGGAAGACGGGTCCAGGGTGTGAGGCCGGCCCTTCGGATGGTGGGTGGAGGATTGCGTGTGGTTGTCGAGATGGAAGGAGGAGGGATTGTGGGGTGGAGGAATTGGGAGAGGGGTAGGCCTTTGATATTGTTGATCGTTTTTATGGGAGGAACATTGAAGTACATGAGGGGATTGGATGGTCGGGGTTCAGAGAGAGGAAGAAGTGGGAAGCCAGGGGCGAATTGTCCGAGGAAAGAGGGGTATGGGACCCAGGAGGTCTGTAGATGGGTGCGATCCTTAGGGGGCGTGGACGTGAGAAGAGTCGGTTGCATTGCGCCAGATCAAAGGAGGGGAAGGATAGAGGGGGTGGTTTGGAGGACCGAGGGAAGGTGCTCGGCGGTGGAGAAGGATCAAGCCTGGAGTTACAACCAGTCTCTGTGACCCGCACAGTTTGGCGAATGGGTCAGCAGATGAGACCTCCATGGGCTTGAGTGCCGCAGGGGAAGTGGGAGTCAGTGGCCTTTGTACCCAGGTTTCGGTGACGGGGAAGGGGGTTGAGGGAGCGGGAGATGAAGAGGTATGGATGGGCGGTAAAGCTTTGTTGCAAGTGAACCGGAACGGGCATTCAGGAGGGCAACGTGGGTGAGAGAGGGGGCGAGGGATATGGAGAGCGGGGGGCAATGTATGAGTGGGGGGGTTTGCGTCGGCTAATGGTCGTAGAGCAGGTGGGGGTCTCATAGCGTGGGGGGGGGGGTGAGTGTCGAGGTGGCTGAGGGCTGAGGGTTTAGGGGGAGTGTCCCCAGCTGAGTTGGAGAAGGGGAGTGAAGAAAAGGGGGGAATGGGAGTGTAGGAGGGTGGGAGTGGGTCTGATTAGTGGTGGCACGTGGTAGTGCGGGGGAGTACTGAGTAGGGAGAGGAGTAGACAGGAGGAGGTGGGCTGGTTTGCCGTAGTAGGGGGGGGGAGAAGTGAGGGGATATAGAGCCTTAGAGGGGGGTAGGAGGGAAGTGGGAGTGCGGGAGTAGGGTTTTAGGGGGGATCGGAGGGGAGAGGAGGGACGAGGAGGAGGAGTGCGGGCGGCATGTTTGGGAGTGAGCGGAGGTGCTGGACGAAGGTCGGGGGAGGTGAAGGCGGTAATTTGGTCAGGGCTGGCGAAGCAGAATGTCTGTGTAGCCGGCCGTGGGATCTTGAAGGTTTGCAGGTCAGGGATCTGTCTGAAGCAGAGCGTCTGTTAGCGCTGTGGAGGAGTATCAATTGTAGTTCTTCTTTGAGGGGAGGGAGTGGAGAGTGGAGGGCAAGCGGGGTCACAGCCTGGTTGGTAGTTAGCCTTGCGGGTGTGTAGTAGGTTGGTGTCAACCGTGGGTGCGGTGTGGCATCTTTAGTGGGTGCGGTGGTTCGGTTGCGTGGAGGGGATCGTTAGGGGAAACGTCTGTGGTGCTGGTAGGCAACGGCGTCTGGGTGATGCTGGCGGCTCATAGCTTTCTGATTTCGTTAGGCTAATAGAAGATGATTGTGGCACCAGTCTGGTCTCCAATCAGCTCTAGATGGGTCAGCTGGCAGAAACACCAGCTGCATTCTCAGGTTCTCCCCCGATGGCACAGGATCTGGCCCCGCGAAGGCTGTGGGAAAGCAAGAGGGGGAGGGTGGGGGGCATTGTCCTCCCGCTGCTCTTGTAAAAGCATCCTGCTATTAACTTAGCCACTAGGATTGGCATTTTTAACCATGAAAGGCCTGATCGCCTGGTTGGAAAAAAATGATACCAGGATGATGCCTGCAGCTTGCCGTGTAGGCATCCATCCTGTTATAACTATGCAAAAAGTCCAGTGATGTACCAGTACGTCGTTGGTCCTTGTTGGGTAAACAGTATATGCTATGTTCTATTTTTTTTTGTATGCTCGCCTGTGGACTGAATGAAAAAAGACAAGAAATCTTTGCCAAAAAAAAAGTGTAGTATGCCCACCATTAAAATATACCGCCCTGCATCCACCCACTTCTAATGGTGAGGGCACACATTTAAGGTCACACTTTGCCACAAGCGCAAGTTCCAAATTTGTGCAAATGTCTAAATAGTGGGCACACTTGATTAAAAATTGTCCACGTATAAGTGGTACCCATATGGAAAAAGGATGACACCAAGTCCCAAACTATCTTGCCACTCTGCTCCCCATGTAGTTGGGCATCCTGGGGGCTCCACTTGGGACTATTTCCCTCGTAAATCCCGAAATTTTAAAAAGTTTAGTCCTGAATTGCCTCTCACAGGTCTTCTACATCTTGACCCCATATTGGGGCACGCTTGCTGGGGAGGAATTGTTTGAATGCAAGGCGGCCAGGAGAAAAATGAATGAGGGACTCAACACAGATATTTTGCTGGGGAGTGTAGACCATCTGCAAATTTTTGGTAAGGGTGATTTACGAAGGGCTGAATTTTGTGGAGGAGCCAGTCAAATTCAGGGTCACCTCGAGGATGACAGTGTATTGTCGTTGAAATGCATAAAACACCATTATACTCTCATATCTATGACATCTGGCCATGGCAGCAGAGAAAACCGGGCATATGATGAATCGGTCTGAAGACCAATACAACCGCAATTGGTATGGGTCGTAGTGAGGGGGGGGCGGCTCGCTTGTTCCCCCCCCCTTTTCTGACCTGCATGCTCGGATAAAGGTCTGGTATGGATTTTGGGGGACCCAACGCCATTTTTTTCTTTTTTGGAGTTGGGGGTTCCCTCAAAATCTATAGCACCCCGAGGAATAAGGGCTTATTGTATGGATAGAAGAGGGGGGGACCCCACACTGTTTTTTTTATTATTTTTTAACCATTAGCCGCCCCGGCAAATGTCCGTTTGGCGGCTTCAGAAGTGTCTCTCCGTTCCGGGTACACGCCATTTGGCGTGCTCCTGCACATGCGCCGTTTGCGCTAGTGCAGAAGCGGCGCAGCAGTGCGATCTGTCATCAGCCGTGCACCTCGGACACGGCCGATGACAGATCCGAGTACCGGGCTCCCGTTGCTGGTACCATGTGACCTGCTGTGACCAATCACAGCAGGTTCACATGACAGTTGTATACAATGGATGGCTTCACTTTTTTTTCATGATGCCAGAAATCCATTGTTTATACTAGTCCTAGCTGTGAAATGGTCACAGCTATATCACATGCACATGTCATGTGATTAGCTGTGACCAAATCACAGCTAACACAAAAAAAAAAAAGCTGAATGAATCGATTTCATTCAGGTAAATGCTTGCTTATAGCAAAGTAAATTCTTTGCTATAAGCAAATTGGTGTAAAAAAAAAAAAATACTGATCAACTTCCCCAAAGTAGTACAATGTTACTATGGTAACATTGTACTATTTTGGTCATAGTAAAATATTGAAAAAAAATCTTAAAAAAAATAAAAAACAAAATGTAATAAAAAAATTAAATATAATAAAAAAATAAAAAATAAAAAATATATATATATATATTTTTTTCATACTGTCACCAGTCAGTTGTCCCTGTTCACCGTCCATGCCAGTTATATGATGACGCTGTACTGCACTGGTGACAGTATGTAAAAAAAAAAATAGTGAAAATAATTTTTTTCATTTTTTTTCATTTTCCGAAAAAATTATGACAAAAAAATACAACTTCAAAAACTCGCCATGCCTCTTATGAAGTACGTCAGACTGTCTACTCTGCAAAAAGGGGGTCATTTGAGGATATCTGTACTATTCTGACATTCTTGGACCTCAAGAAATTAGATTGGCCGTCAGTACTTCAGGATTGATCAATTTTCAGATCTATACCATAGTTTGTGAACTCTATAACTTTCCTAAAAAACTAAAAAATACATCCTAATTTGGGTTATTTTCACCAAAGACATGTAGCAGAATACATCTCGGCCTAAATTTATGAAGAACAATTATTTATTTGTAAACTTTTATAACAGAAACAAAGAAAAATGTGGTTTTTTTTTTTTTTTCAAAATTTTTGGTCTTTTTTTGTTTTAATTTAGCAAAAAATAAAAACCCCAGTGGTGATTAAATACCACCAAAAAGGAAAGCTCTAGTTGTGTGAAGAAAATGATAAAATTTTAGTTTGGGTACAGTGTTGTATGACCGCGCAATTGTCATTCAAAGTGTGAGAGAGCTGAAACCTGAAAAATGGCCTGGGCAGGAAGGTGTAAAATTGCCACGGTATTGAAACGGTTAATTGCCAGCAATTCTTTTATATTTAGCTGTCAGTGGGGAACCCCGCTGACAGCTGAAACATTAAACACATGGTTTTCATTACTAAAATACCGTATGACTTGATCAAATAACTCATGCGGTATTTTAGTAGCTTTTTTTTAGTGAATTCAAACTTTTTTTTTAAAAAAAAAATCTATGTGGTATCCCTACCGCATACTCAGATGTGGTAAGATACCGCTTAGTGAATTGTGCCCAGTATCATCTATTGCATCATTTATTGCTAGATTTTGGGAATAAAAATTTGCCAAGAACGTGCAAATCTTCCCAATTTGAGCTACTAAAGTAGCTTCAAAACTTTTTTGAGCTTCAAAAAAAGCTCTGAATGCAGTATAACGCACTGTACGCTGTAATGCACTGTACTCTGTAATGCACTGGACACTGTAATCAGGGCTGCTGTTAGATATCACAGGGCCCGTACAGCCTACCTGCCAGGCCACCCCCCCACCGCCAGAGAAAATATCAAAATTATATATTTATGATAAAAATACACTAAAAACTTTTATTAACCACTTGCCCTCCAGAGGATTTACCCCCCTTCCTGAAACCAGGCCATTTTTTTTGCGCTATTGTCAGCACCTGTGGTAGTGAGCTCTTGATCCACAACTTGGGGTTCCCCAGGGTGCAGAGTCTAAGCCCCACCCTGCTTGTTCACCAGGGCCCCTGATGGTGGGGATGGACTTGCAGCAGCCTGGGACCAGGTCGCAGCCCCCAGGTACACCCAGCTGTGGTAGAGGAGACCGCTAGCAGGAGCAGGGTACAACAGGAGAAGACACAGGGGCCCTGATTCACTAAGATGTGAAGTCTATCAGCAGAGTCTGACCATTCAGGCAGACTCCGGTCAATCAATCAGTCTTCTGACAGCGTCTAGCAAGCTCATTAACGAGCGTC